>VXAD01004648.1:79144-210092 GCA_013399195.1 Dicrurus megarhynchus | reverse complement strand
CTCCCAGGGTCTCTTCCTCGGTCCCCTCCCCGGGCACTCCCAGGGTCTCTTCCTTCTCGGTCCCCTCCCCGGTCCCTTTCTCGGACCCCTCTCCGGCCCCTTCCGTGGGTCCCCTGCCCCGATTCACTCCCCGGTCCCTTCCCCGATTCTTTCCCGTGTCCCTTGCCCAGGTCCGTTCTCGTGTCCCTTTCCCGGGTCTCTTCCTGGTTGCCCTCCCCGGTCCTTTCCCCAGTCCCTTCTCGGGTCCGTTCTCTGATCCCTTCCCCGGTCCCCTCCCCGGGTCCCCTCCCCGGTGCCCTCCCCAGCCCTCTGCCCCCGCCGCTCCTCGGCTGCCTCAGAACCGGCTCCGGTTTCAGGAGGGTTTAGTGTGGCCAGACACGGAGGTTTTGTCTTTAACCACTTTTAGGTAGTGTGCCAAATCCACAGGTATTAAGATGGGAGAGCTCCCGGGGGAGGCTCTGTGTGTACACAGGGGCTTGTAAAATACAAGACAGGGGTATAAAGATGTTGTGTTGGAGGTCACAAGCTTGTTAAACCCACGGCTGGCTTGAGGTTAAGCCTTACGAGCTGTTTTGATGGGTTACGTTAAATAAACTTGCTCAGGAAATCCTTTTAATGAGAGGTTCTTTAATTTTGGACGATTCTTACAAATTTTTTTGACAAAAGGAAAATATTTATTTAAAGACAGCTAACTGGGTCTGTGGATCTTGTCTCCCATAGACAATCTGCCTGTTGGCTTTCCCATCCAAAAAAGCGAGAGCAAGAGAATCAGTTCAAGTATAGACAGTACAGTGATGGACATTATTGGGATATGTATGGGATTTGGGGAATAAAGCAGGATGTTCCTGTAAGACAGCCTCTTTTTCCAGCAATAGGATAAGTCACATATTTCAAAAATAACCCAGTTTCTTCCCTCATATGTATTTTTACATCTGAAACCTTACAAGAGGCCGGTGACACTGTGTTACCTTGGGAGGGTCAGTCCCAGCTGCTGTGGGCAAACCTGCCCGCCTCCAGCAGAGATGGAAAAGGCAGTTGACATATAGCACTAATAATAAATTAATATGTGTGCCACCGGACCCCAGCAGTTCCTAATTTGAAAACACTATTATTACTGCTACAGTGAAGCCTGTGATTTGGTTATTTATTTAAATCGTATTTGCTTTTTGGGGTTCAAGCATGTTTATGTCCTAAACTCCCTGAGCTTTGCTGTGTTACAGCGTGGTAGGAAAATGTACTCTTGAGTTCATGGATGGAGGAACAGGGGCACAAGGCAGCAAAGCAAAGCCTGGGCTGGAACGTTTCCATGTAATTTTTACGGTTTAAATACTTTATGAAGTATTTTACAGACAATTTGGACCATCGAGTCCCTAATTTGAAAGGTTTTCAGCTGCTGGGGTGTTGTTTGATTGTATTTTCTGGGTGCTTGACTCTGTTTTCTGGGAATGGTGAGGTCACGGAGCACCACGGTGGGGATGGAAAACAACGCGGGGCCGGCACCGGGCTGGCTTGGGGGGGAAATGCACGTACGAGAGTTGCATAAGCAAACAAGTTGTTCCCTGAGCAACGGGTCTGATGGAGGCAGCTTTCTTGGAGATCTGTGCCCTGTGTTCCCACAGACAGGCCCCGAGGTAACGCTGCTCTCCAGTGACAGTATTCCCCCCATCCGTGGTTTTCCTCGTGCCCCGTAAATTTCTCTTCCCCTTGGTGCCTTTAGGCGGCATTGGGGAAGAGTTGGGGGCAAGCAGCAGGGAGATGCAGGTGGTTCAGGAGGCAAATGGGGTGGGTGGTAAAGTTCACATTTATGTGCAGATTATGAGTTTTTCCTCCTCAATCCATCCCGTTTTCCTGAATATTTTAGGAATACTTCATGGGAGAGCACTCTTCCTCTCTTACATGTGGCTAAAGGTAGTTGGTGAGTTCAGAAATTACTGACAGGAGTACAAGCGAGGGTTAAGGAAAGAAGGCCTGACCTGTGCATAAAATGAAGATCCATATATCTTGTTTTGGGAAGAAAGACGGGTTTGTGTATTTTTTTTTAATCGCTGTGTAAACATAATGCAACTTCTTGAAATAAGTCTCGCACATGACTCATACCTGTCAGTTCATTAGCTCTGGTATTTGGGGTGGGATTTACCTCACCTAGTTTTAGGCATCTGCTAATGGAGCAGCTTACTTTGGGCTCCTTTTCTGGTTAATAGAAAACTGATCAAAGCAGTCACTGGAGTTTAAAGGATGTTTTCTCCTCTTCTGACCTCTTCCCCTAAATTTGGGAGCTGCACATGTGCTCCGTTGCCTGCTGCTGATGTGGGAGTTGGGAATCTGGCTGAGAGATCTCTACCTAAATTGTCACGTGGGACAAATTTCACTGTGTATTGCTGTAGTAACACACTTATAAAATAGGTTGCTTCTTAGTTAGTATTATATCTGGCTGATACAGATTATTTTGTGCTCGTAAACTCATTAAGAATCTGTTCCCTTGTCCCACCTCAAGCCTGTGTTAATTTTTGATGTTGAGAGACTCGGTCTAGAACGAAGTTTTGCTCCCGGGAGAATAAAGTAGGAAAAGTGAGTGCAGAAGGGCAGGGCTGTACCAAACCCAGGCCCCAGCGTGTCCTGTCCCTTTTTTGGGGAGAGGCAGCACAGTGGCTGTCTGTGAACTGTGTAAAACCCCAGAGCTTTCTGGAGGTCAATTTTGGGGTGACTGCCTTGTGGAATACGGATGATGTTGATACGGGCAAGGTGTAGAACCTGTTCCTGCTGCCTTTGGAGCAGGGAGGATCTCCAGGTGTGGCAGCACCGACACCGACCCGGCCGTTACCCCGAGTGATCCCGGAGCTCCTGGGATGCTGTCGCCCCAGTGCTGGCTATCTCTGCATGGAAACGGGGCAGGATGAGTCGTGTTTGCTCTTCAGGTTTTGAATCAAAGGACGGGAGCATAAAGTCAGCCCAAAGCAGGCTTTAAAGGCCGCACTGTGAGGGGTTTGCCCTCGGTTCAGCGGCACCGAATTGAGCAGTGAGAGGTAACAGGCACCTGAGATGTTCCCTGAGGGGCTGGGGCCTTATAGGGGCTCACTTAGGAGTCCGTATCCAGCTCGCTCAGATTGGGGTATCTGAGGTGCAGAACTGAAGCTTAAAAATCCGTATTTCACAATTAGATGGTTTTTATGTTTATTAAACAATTGCTGCAGTAGGCCAGGAGCTGTCGCACAGTCCTTCCCACTAACCTGTCTCCAGGATGTTTTCCTGTCTCAGCAGTTACCCCAAGAAACACCCAAAAGTCCTTTTCCTGGTTTCCTAAAGCCACTTCTAAAAATCAGCCTTGTGTAGAATTGCAACGCTTTTGACCCAACCCAAGCGAGTGTAATTTTTCTGCAATAGTTTGTTTATTCAGTAGGCAGCAAACACTACAAAAAAAGCAGAATTAACTAATAGTTACCTCAAATGGTTCGTGATCCTTCTGTGCCAGATTACGCTGCTCTTGATTGTTAAAGGCCAGAGCTCTGAAGCAGTGAATCATTAAGGTTTGGTATCCACATGATTTACTATAAACAAGGTTTAAGTTCCAGCTATTCCCCCTGGTTAGACTCTATCTTGAAAACTTAACCTCTGACATCAGATCTGGTTTCTTCATTCAGGACTTGAAGGTTGTTACCAAACCAGTTTGTCCAAGAGGCTTTGGCATCTTGGGATTTGTTTGTTTGTTTGTTTGTTTTTTGAAAAGCATGGCTTCAGCCTGGTTTTCTGGGGGGGCTGATGGAACATGTCTAGGATGATTTAGTAGTTTTTTGAGTGAGCAGCTTGGTAGCAGGGATGGAGCAGTGCTTCCTCTGGCAGCTCAGAGCTGTGCTGCTGTTTCTGCTGAAATTTAGGAATTTATGTGTAGTGGAGGCTTTGCTGGTAGTTTGCACAGGAGCAGCTTTGGGTCCTACTACTGGAGAATCAATTTGTGATTTTTTTATTTCCCTGAAAGCTGATTTATGTGTTTTTTGAAACCAGGTTGTCTGTGTTATAATTGATGGCTCAACTTTGCTCTCCTTCTTCTGGGATCAAACCTGCCTTGCCTTCCTACTGAATGGTTGATTAATTCCCCTGTCCCTGCAGAAGAAATACTATCGAGAGAAGCTGTGGAAAAACACTTATTACTTTGCTTAAAACTGCTTCTTGTTGTCTTGGTAACAATAAATTTATGGGGTGACTTAAGCTGCTACTGCATGAACAGGAGATATAAACTGCTGAAAATTCAAAGGCATGAAAAGATGGAGAAACCTTCAACTAAAAAGCATATTTCGTTTCAGATGTTCTTAATTCCTTATTATTCTCTTTGATCCTTGAGGTGTTAAAAAGAAGGAGCTTAGGAGCTTTATCACTTAAAAACTAAATTGAAGTAGAACCTGAAAAATAATTAAGTGTGATTTTTCTCTAAATGTGGGAAAAAGTAGCGGATGGACCATGGGTGTTGTACTTCCAGCTCTGGTAGATTTATATTTTTAACTCTTCAAAAGCTTCACTCATCTCTTTTTAGATTCAGCTTTGGCTAACCTTTGTTCCTTAACACATCTTTTCAAAATATTTGGAGTTGTTAGCCTTTGGTCACCTTTTCTACAGCCTCCAGTGGGGAATCTGTGTCAGGATGGGGAGAGCTGGAAGTCAGGGAGGTTTGTACCCTGCGGGGGTGTTTAGATGGTTGCATTTTTTGTGGAGGTTGGAAGATCTTTGAGCAGCTTTTGGACTGTTTGGACCAGCAGCAGCATGGCTCGTGTCAGTGGTGATCTCCAGAAGCCTGAAAGCTTCAGAAGCAGAGTGATTTAACTGGTTCTGAGTGTTTAAGGAAAGGGGTGAGAGCTGTGAATTCCAGGGCTGCAGAAACCAGGAGTGCCAGGACACAGGGAATGGCTTCCCGCTGCCAGAGGGCAGGGCTGGATGGGATATTGGGAAGGAATTGTTCTCTGGGAGGGTGGGCAGGCCCTGGCACGGGGTGCCCAGAGCAGCTGTGGCTGCCCCTGGATCCCTGGCAGTGCCCAAGGCCAGGCTGGATGGGGCTTGGAGCAGCCTGGGACAGTGGGAGGTGTCCCTGCCATGGCAGGGGTGGCACTGGATGGGCTTTAAGCTCCCTCCAGCCCACACCATTCTGGGATTCAGATCATCCTCTCTGAATCCTTGCTGGCTGTGGATCTGTTCCTCTGCCAGACAGGACCATGAATTTCCTGAGTGCTGGGCAGCCACCCTCGGACGCTGGTGTGATGCAGCAGCTGCCCACCCGGGGTAGCTCCTCCAGACCAAGCTCCTTAGCTCTGTTCCTGCACGAAAGGAAGATTTCCACAGCCTGAAATGCAGCCACAGCACTCAGAGGGCTTCATCCTGATCGTTCCTAACTGCAGATCTGTTCACCCGTGCTCACGGTGCTCTGTCCATGGGGCTGGGCAGGGGTGGTGTGGGTGAAGGGCTTGTGTCCAGCCCTCAGTGACTCACCTCATTCTACCCAAAACGATGAAAGACAGAGGCAATTGTGCTCAGGGTATTCATGCATCTCGTGGTCTTTAGCCACAGCAGTAGCCTGGAGCTCTGACTCTCAGAAGCAATTCGTGGTCTGTAGTTTTTGACCTTTCCTTTCCCTTAAGGTCAGCTGTCCATTCCAACAGGCAGTACTTTATCCTGTGGTACAGCAGCTGGTGGTGGGTACCACCCAGCATTGCCCTTGTACCCCACGATAATGAGAACCAGGAATAAATAAGGACCAAGATGTTGGATTTTGAATTTATCAGGTAATTTTAGCTGCACTGGTGACTTGGATGTTGAATTCAGTCTTTCAGTTTCTTACGTGTCCTTCTGTTACTTCTCCTTTCATGGAGAAACCACTGTCCTGACCTGCCATGCACTTGCATCCTCAGAAATACCCACGTTATTTATTGCAACTAAATATTCAGAGTATTTCAGCGGAAGCTGTTGCTTTCCCAGTTCCTTTAGGCCAGGTTGGGATGTGCAGCAATGCAGTTTGGGGCAGAGAGGTTGCTGCTGGCCGGTCATCAGGCTCCTTTTCCCACTTTTTCCAAGTACATCCTTAATCCTTGAGGCACTGTGTGCGTTGGCTTTTCTCTTCCAGAAGGCAATTTATGAAATGACTTGGATATAGTGCCAAAAAATCCCATTGGGCAATAGCATTGCTTCAAATCCCATATTAGTATTGCCAATTTTTTTTTCTTGCAGTCAGTGGAGCAAATTTTGAATAATCATTAAGATATTTGCATAGAATTTGGTTTTAACCCCTACAGCAGTGGTCTGTGTTAAACCATGAGGAGTCAGACAATTCTAACTATGAAATATTTGTGTCCACATCAGTTTTTTAAGGCTGGGTGATCCCTTGGAGCTGTGATGTGGTGGTTTTATAGTTGATGAACTTTACATATAGTGACAAAAAGAGAAAAGAGCCTGTGGTTTTTGTTCTTAAGTGGGGAGGGAAGACACTGGCCCAGCTGTAGACAAAAGGGAAAATCCTTTGAGTGGATGCAGTCTTCAAAAAGGAAAAATTAATAAAGAATCCACCTGGATTTGAACATTAAGGTCTGGCTGATGTTTCTGTGAAGTTAGTTTCAAAAGGGTTGTCAGAGGGAGTTTTCTTGTGCTGTACAGGTGTGGGACTCCAAATTTCCTTCTTGATTCCTTACCTGTGCTTAGAGTTAAAAAAATATTTCCCTATTCAAACTTTTTCCTTTTGCTGGTGCCTGGATTCCTATTATGCACTTTACCTTCTAATTTATGCTTCATTTATGCTTTATTTGTTCACTTTGCCAGTTCTTTGCTTACTGGTTCTAGGAAATAAACTGCCCCGATAGTCAAGACAGGGAGATTTGCACGCTTGAGAAAATAATAACAAAAAAAGCCCCAACACCTCATCTGAAAAGAATGCTCAGGGCAAAAATTACTAATGTAGTAAATTACTTCTGTCAGCAGAGTCTGGGCAGGAGCGTGGGCTGTGCTCCTGTGCATTTCCAGGTTTTTCTGCTTTCTTCCCAAGCCCTACCATCTCTGGCCATTATTCTTTTCCTATCTTCCCCTCCCTGCAACCATTCTAAATGACTCCCTCTAATCCCCTGGCATTAATTGCACAATCTGAGACGAGGTAGGTGTGTTGCTGGCAGCTACCTAAAGAAAACAGCCCAGACATCTCTTCCCTTTGTGAGCACCAAGTGATGTTCCAGGACTGGTGTTACCACTGCAGTCGTGATAGAGGCAGCAGGCAGGGACTCAAGATGGCAGAAAAAATGATGAAATACTCTTGTTTTGTAACCATAGACCAGGGAACGTTCCCCACAGTGTATTTCTTAACACTTGAAGCCTGCTTTGCTGAGAGGGCCACGTGTCCCGAGCGGAGCCCGGTGCCGTTGGACAAAACTGAACGTTTAGAAAACTGCAACAATTAACCTTTTGTTAAATAAATAAATTGTCCTTTGCCTCCCAGTTTGCAAGAGCATGGACATCCGCAACAACCTGACCCGGCTGAACATGCTGGAGAACTGCACTGTGATCGAGGGCCACTTGCAGATCTTGCTGATGTTCAAAACCAAGCCCGAAGATTTCCGCGAGCTCAGCTTCCCCAAGCTGACCATGATCACGGACTACCTGCTGCTGTTCCGTGTCTACGGCCTGGAGAGCTTGAAGGGCCTCTTCCCCAACCTCACTGTGATCCGAGGGACTCGCCTGTTCTTCAACTACGCCCTGGTGATCTTTGAGATGGTTCACCTGAAGGAGATCGGCCTCTACAACCTGATGAACATCACCCGGGGCGCCGTGCGCATCGAGAAGAACAACGAGCTCTGCTACCTGTCCACCATCGACTGGTCCAGGATTTTGGATTCTGTAGAAGACAATTACATCGTGGCCAACAAGGATGACAAAGAAGAGTGTGGAGATGTGTGCCCGGGCACTGTGAAAGGGAAGAGCAACTGTCCCCCGACGGTGATAAACGGGATTTTCATCGAGCGCTGCTGGACGCACGATCGCTGCCAGAGAGGTGAGTGCACAGTGAGGGGTCTCAGCTGGGGCTTTGCTGTCAAGGTCTGACCTGTCAGGACCTGTGAGGCCCTGGCTCAGATTGCCCAGAGCAGCTGTGGCTGCCCCTGGATCCCTGGCAGTGCCCAAGGCCAGGCTGGACGGGGCTTGGAGCAGCCTGGGACAGTGGGAGATGTCCCTGCCATGGCAGGAGTGGCACTGGGTGGGCTTTAGATCCCTTCCAACCCAAACCATTCTGGGACTATTGGAGGGCTGATAGGTGCCTATTGATTGCTACCTGTAAGCACAGATTCCTAAATCAGGGCTCAAAATTGACATTAGAAGGTGAAGGGAAAGCCTTTGGGATGGGGTTGTGTGGGCAGTTCTTTCACCTGTGTTTATAAGGTGTCCAGAATTCTGTGTTTGGTTCCTCTGGAGAGTCAGGAACTGCCCAGAGCTCACCATTTGAATGGGCTTTGAGTGTCTTGTATAATAGTTGGTACTCTGAGTGTCTTTGTTAGGGTTTGTGTAGGGAATGAAAGTCCAGACTGACTGGAAGGGTGCAGCAGGTGGAAGCACAACAGTGGGGAAGAGTCTCAGTGGAATGAACCCCATTCTGGAAAGGTGCAGTTCCATTTTTACCAAAACCTTCCTGCCATAAAAAGGTGTAAGATCTGTGGATGAGTGAGCAGCGTTTGCTCAGAGAAGGAGCTGGAAGCCAAGTCAGACCTGAAGGGGAAGGGAGAAGGAGGAGAGAGGACCTGGGTGGGGTTAGAGGGTGAAATAACAGGGCTTTGAGCCCGGGGCTTTGGTTCAGGGGAGAAGCTGTGTTCAAAAATCTCACTGCTGTTGCCACCCCAGTCCTCAAATGTATTAAAGTTGCTTTTAATTTTATACAGATTTGTTTTTTTCCAAACTTGGAACTGACCTTAAGCTTAGCTTTAATTATATATTTGCTTTGATTTATGTTAAATCTGACTTGACGGGGGGAGCAAAGTGAATTGAGGTGAGAGTGACACATTTAGGCTTGTCTGCCTTTCTGGAGGTCGTGCATCCAAACGAACCAGTGTGTCCTGAGACGAAATTAGGAAACTTGTGGGCTGGAGAGAATTTCTTGCCAAGCTTTAAAGGGCAGCTCTGAATGCTAAGTGCCAAATTTGAGGAGGAATTCCTACCAGTATGCACAAACTAATGCAATTAATGTGGTTTCCCCTCTGCTACTCCTCACCCCAAAATTGTCCAGCTTCCTTTTAAAGAAAGTGCTTATTTTTTGTGGCCAGAATAACAGTGTATGGGCAAGAAGATGCAAGTGTGTACGTGTGTTCCTTTTTTAAAATGAAAAATAAGATTGTAAAGCATTTTATTTACAAACTTTCAGGTATGCAGTTACATCAGCACTGAAACCTGGTTTCTCATGTATTTCATGTGCTGTGTTTTCTTCTATTTCATAAGGTTGAAGCTCTGCTTGGCACTTTTTTAGTGCCTAGACCATAATGCCCCTCATTCCTGTGAATTTTCTGGGGCTGTGCTGCAGCAGACTGGAATGAATGGTTTCTCTCCTTTAAACAATTGCCTACTTTCATGAAACCTGGAGAAATGTAATATTTTAACGATAATATTTTACCATTGGGACAGAAATCTCAGCTCCTGAGCCTCTGGTGCAGGAGTTTGTTGGGGGACACCTGTGTAGTACCTGCCTCAGCTCAGTCACCACACCTGTTTGACCCAGAAATTGGGATTTCAATCAGAAAATGGTTTCAGAAGTCAGCATACACAGATGCTCCCATCTGGTTTTCCATGTCCCTTGCGGAAGGAACAGCAGGGAAGCAGTGCTCCTGCATGCTTGGGCACTGACTGGAATGCACTTCCCAAACCACTTAACAAGCCGAGCTTATCTTTGTTTTGAACGTTCGGATTTGGACTTTAATTTTTTGCTAGCCACTGTTTTGCACAAGCTGGGGTCTGTGTGATCCCGTGCCTTGTGACACCTGCCCCTGTGCTCCTGCAGTTGTTTTGACAGCCTGAGAGGTCTTTCAGACCTTTCTGTCTGTTTGTGAGTAGCCTTTAGACTCCGAGCACACGCCGATGGTGGAGATTAAGTGACATTTATTTAGCGAACCTGCCGGTGCAATCGCTGCCTCCTCTGTTCTCGTGCCAGCCCTAATGTATCCTTAGCATGTGTAATTGTTTTGTCAAGATTATTAAAAGCTTGTGTGAATTGTATTTTGGCTTTCCTTAGCCTGAAGAGCCTCGCAACAGCTCCCAGTACCCGGGGTATTAATGTCATGAAATCTTTCCCTCTGCGTTTCTGTGGCTTATCTGGGAATCTTCAGCAGCTAATGCAGTGCTGAAGGCTCCTGGCTCTCTGGTTTTAAGTGTTTTCTCTTCTATTTTTTCTCTTTATCTTCTAACCAGAATGAAATGTAGCAATTTCGGTATCATTTTCACGGGGAAGTTTGGGTTTGTGTGGAGTTTTTAACCCAGGTTATTTGTACCCCTGGTTTGTTTAATGAAACTCGGTGTAGAATCTCCTGGTTCCTTTTTTTTTTTTTTTGCATCTCTGGATGGGAAGTTGTTGCTGTCTAAACTGCTGCCCTGGGACTGGGAAAAGCCCTTAAAGATATGTAAATATTGATTGTTTTGGTTTTACAGAGTGGGTGTCAATTGACAGAGACAAGTCCCAAGCTGACCAGCTTTTCCAGCCTGCTAAGCTTGGAGTCTAGCTGGAAAATATTAGGAGATGGGCAAGAAATTTGGGAGAGCTCATGTGGGAAGGCTGGAGGATGTCACAGAAGATGAATTCCCTGACAGGAGGGTGCAACCAAGTGGGGATTGGTCTCTTCTCGAAGGGGACAAGGGACAGGATGAGAGGAAATGGCCTCAAGTTGCACCAGGAGAGGTTTAGATGGGAGATTGGGGAAAACTTCTTCATGGAAAAGGTTGTAAAGCATTGGAGTCACCATCCCTGGAGGTGCTCAAAAGCAGTGAGGATGTGGCACTTGGGGACGGGTTAGGGGTGAACACGGTGGTGCTGATGGTTGGACTTGGTCTTAAAGGTCTTTTCCAGCCTTAAGGATTCTGTGATTCTCTGAAAGGTCTCGTGTGTGTGGGAAGTGGCAAAGTTGGGGCTGGAGTGGGGTCCTGGTGTCCCCCATCTCTTCCACACCATTCCTTGCCCTTCCCCTGCCAGCTCTCTGTGGTTGCTTTGTGTTATCCCTCTTTTATTTAATTATTCCTTTATTTAATCAGCGCAAATATCCCCGTTGACTCCAAAGCTAACTTCTCAGTTATAGCATGGAATTATCTCCATCTCTAAGGCACACATCCAAGCCTCTGAATCATCCCTGGAGCTACAGTTCCAGCCCGGAATTTTTTTTTTTTTTTTCAGTTGGTGATAACGTGTTCAGGACAACAAAGTAAAGGATCTTCTTACAGACGTTGGAGCAAAGGTTGGGGGTGAAACCAGTGGGGAGGAGCTGCAATCATTTGTGGGCAGCTGCACCCTTGGAAAAACCAGTTGCAGCATTGAGGACTCTGTGTCTGAGTGCAGGGATGTGTAGGTGGATGCACCATGGATTGAGATCTGTCGGGATGTGCTTCCTCAGAGTTTTCTTTTTTTTTTTCCCCTAAATCACTCATGTTGGTGTGAAAACCAAGTCGGTTCAGTTAAGGCCAACTCATGTTATATTTTGGGTAGGCAGGGAGGGAAATGTGTAGTCTGTTTGGAATTTGGGTCTAGCCTGATGCTGTTTATGGCAGCCAAGTGCTGTTCCTGTTCTGGGGGTTTTGTATCTCTGCACTGACATTTTTAACAGGGTTTTTTTTTCACATACACAGTTATTTTATTGCCATCAAAACGTACTTCTTGGTCCTGCGCTGCAGAGAGCGTCTTTGCTGAAGAATGCAGACAACAAAAATGCTGGAAATGCCACGTCCTAGACCTCGGTCTGGATCTGCCAAACATGATTTTCATATTTCGCATTTTTTCCACATCTTTTTTTTTTTTTTTCTATATGTCTGTCACTCCTCTTGCGGAAGGAACAATTCCCTCTGAAATAGGATTTCCTGCCAATTCTCCCTGCAGTCAGGCTGCTCTGTCCATACACAACTTGGAGCAGTCTGATGGCTTTGACAGTCTAATTATAAAGGCGGGTTCAGCCTTTTATTGCACGTCGGGTCATGTGGAAGTGGAGTAAGGCAATAGGAAGGAAAAGTGGAATGGCCAAATAAAAGTTACCAGCAGAAGCATCTGCAGTATCAGCCAGTCCCTTGGTGAACACTGAAGGGCTGCATTCCCGGAATATAAGGATGGATATCTGAAATAGTTTTGACAGGGCCAAACAGCGATAGGAAAAGGGGGAATGGTTTTAAACTAAAAGAGGAACTATTTAGACCAGATGTTAGGGAGAAATTCTCTACTCAGAGGGTGGGGAGGCCCTGGCACAGGGTGCCCAGAGCAGCTGTGGCTGCCCCTGGATCCCTGGCAGTGCCCAAGGCCAGGCTGGACATTGGGGCTTGGAGCAGCCTGGGACAGTGGAAGGTGTCCCTGCCATGGCAGGGGTGGCATGGGATGGGATTTAAGGTCCCTTCCAACCCAAACCATCCTGAGATTAGTTCTATAATTCTGTGAACTATAGGCTTCATTCCGTAGAAGATAAGATAGAATTCAGGTTCCCTTGTTCATCCTGAATGAAACCTTTGTTGGAATCTATTATCTGCTTGATCCTGGGGCTTCTTGCTACCAGGAAATTTGAGTTATTAAGAGCGTGGGCCATTTCAGGTCTGTCAGTAGGCTCCTTTTTTCCATCTATTACCTTGTTTTCTGTGATAAAAACAAAAGTTGTTTCTCAACTAGTGCAGTTTAGAATTTGTGGCAAAATATTGCCTTTTTGGAAAGTATATGAAACAATTTGTGTCCATTGAAGAGGACGTAAAGCAGCAGAGGGAAAGGATGACACTCTGGAATAATTGACATGCAAAGAACTGCTAAAGAAAGGTTCTGTGTGGAAAGAACAAAGTTTTTCCACTGTTTTGGGTGTGATTTTTGGGGTTGTCCTGTGCAGAGCCAGGAGCTGAACTCGATGATCCTTGTGGGTCCCTTCCAAATCAGGCCATTCTGTGATTTTTTTTTTTTAATTTTTTTTTTACTATCATGGTGGGAAGCAGGTCTAGAGACAAAGGGACACAGCAGGATCTCTCTTTAATTTCCCTGTGATTTATCTGGGGAAAATTCTGGGGCAGATAAGGGACAGGTAAGGAACTGAGGAGTTGCTTTGTTCCCAAGTACAAGCAGCACAACAAAGCCCTGAGAAAAACATTGCTCAGCCTGAAATGTCTTTCAGCTGCTGTGAAACAGCACCGAGCGCTCTCAGAGAGACCAGTGCCAGCAGAAATTCTGCAGCTCTGAACATCTTCAAGGCAGGTTGGAATAACAAAGTTCAGAGGTGTGTGTGGGAAACGCTTTGTGATGTTTACTTAGGTAGAAATATTACTTAGCAACAGCTTCCTGTAATTTTTATGTGCTGGGAATTTCTGTAACCATGAGCTTGGTTTTATTACCTTTGTATGGGAAAGGGGTCTCAAAGCACTGAGCAGCCTCAGCCAGCCTCAAGGGCAAGATATTTTTAAAGCTTCAAACACAAAGGAAATTTTTCCAGTTGCTACTACATGAAGTGGAAGTGCTCCTTTTATTTGGAGATCTGATAAGGGCTGCCTTTTTTTCTTTTCCCTTGCTCTGACAAATGCCAGATGGAAGCTGACACCGGATAATCTCACCGGGGTGTCTGTGCTGACCCTGCCAAGCTACAGCTTTATTGAGGGCCCAGAGCTGGGGCAGTGGTGACACTTTGCCAGGGCTGAGACATCCTAAACTAATTCACTTGAGCTTATTAAGAGTAGTTAAGAGATTTATGCTGCTTGGGGTTGTGATACAGCCCAGAACTGGGGGAGAAGGGGTGGAAACAATCCCTCCGTACTGATGACTGTTTAAGGATGTGCTCCTTTGGAAACACCAAACAAAACTGGGGAAGAAGCATCTGGAGCAGCTTTTCTCCACTGAGGTGGGGTGATGCAGGGCTGTAGGATTTCAATACAAAGGCTCTCAACTTGCTCAGAAATTCCCTCATGGGCAGCTGAACTGATGCTTCTTCGGGTTCTTCACTGCTGCACCTTTAATTAAATTCGGGGTCGGAAAGTGAAGCTTTTCTGCTCCTGCCCCAAATCCCAACCAGCACTTCAGAAGCAGCTGTCTGACCCGTGCCATCTTTAGAAATGTAAATACACAGTAAATTCGGAGAATTCCTCCCCATAGTTCAGAGATCTGCATTCCTGTACAAAAATCTTGTCAAGGCAAAGGTTTTTGACGAGTTGAAAAGGACAATGAGGTATTTTGCTGCTGATACGGTAAAAACTGGAGAAGTTTTCACCTTGTTTGGTTCAAGCTGCTATTTTAATTCTTTCACCCTTAGCCTTTCCCCAAAACACTTGTTATTTGAGTCGGTGTCTGGGCCCTGGAGGAGGCTGAGAGGAGTGCAGTGCCTCACGTGCAGTGGTTCAGCACTGAAGATGCTCGAGGTGTTCTCGAACCTCTGATCCTCAGCGCTGACGTCGGCTCCTTGGGAGTTCCAAGAGTGCTTCAGGTAGAACTTTTCCCCCTTCAAGAACAGTTCCAAATTACCTTTTTTTTGCTTAAACAAGGGAACCTGCACTACCCCTTGTTAGCTAAAAACCAGGAGACTTGGCAGGCACATTCTTTGGAAAATGCTGCTGTCTGGGTGTGCAAGGGGGAAGTCTGAGAATGTAAAAAAAAAAAAAAAAAAGTGGCAGAGTTAACATTTGTTGGTAATGTATGAATGAGAGAGCAGGAAATGGTTCACCTGGTGTGATGTGTTTGTTCAGGGAGGAGGAGATGTGTTTCATTCAGAGCAAATCCTGCTGGGTGTTCAGGGTGCTTGGGTGCTGTAAGCAAGGACGAGGAATTAGCCAGCGTGTATATTCTGGATGTTTTCCTCCCTTTACACCTCCTTCATGAAGGCAGGACAGTGAAATTCTGCATTTTAAATCTTTTAATTAATTGTAAAAGTATTCTAAATCGAGTGCAATTCCGATGCCCCTTCCCAGATTTAGGCAAAATGAGCAGAATAAATGTAAGCTGTGTGATGGGACAACAGTCTTTGATTTTACAGGGAAGGAACTGGAAATCTTTGTTATTCAAGGCTGTGAAGGGATTGTGAACTGTTGGGTCTGTACAAAGAAGTGCATTCAGAGTGTGTGAGCAGACCAACTGAAATATGTCACTTGGCAAAGCTCTCTGAAACATCTCTCCCTATCAGGAATTGGGTTTGACAGGGATTGCCTCTGTAAATAATTGCCGTGCTTAAAAAAAATCCCAACAAAATACAAAAACCCCAAAACAAAACACAAAAAAAGGTCAAAACCCCCCCAGGTGTGACCAGCACAAATTTCTAACTGAAAGGTTGAGGATTTCAGGACCTTTTGATTAATTACAGATCTGGGGAATAACCAGCCATGTCCTGGAGGAAGCAACACTCACCCTTCTCTCAGCCTGTAACAATAGCTGGGTACGAGTTCAATGATTAGGCTTCCCAATTATATCCTATAATTGTCTGCAAATTCCCATTGAGGGATGTGAATGAACTTGCTGGGATGTTTATGCTGCTTAATTAAGGCTCTTGGTTAGGTGGGAAAGAAAAAACGTTCATAAAAAAACGAAAGGAAAGAAAATACATTGGGTCAGGGGAAGTTGTGGGGGTCCTGGCTGGGATTGCCTGCTTGGGACAAGCCTGTAGTTATTGCAGTTCCTGCTTTGATCCCAGGTTTTTGTCTGGCATTGCATAAGTGTGCAGGGAGATACTGGATCCCAGCCATTGCCTTTGTCTTTATCTCAGTTTTGTAGGTGAGGGTACTGGGGGGCACCGGGCTGACGTCGCTGGAGCGTTGTCGGCCTGGCTTTTCTTTTGGCTTGTGACACATAAAACAAACAGAGAATTAACTTTGGCTCCGTGCAGTGCTTAAATGCTGGCTGAGTACTTTAGTGGTTTCATGTGAAGAGTCTGGATTCCTTGTGAATCTGGGTTTAAACTGACCCAGGCAGGACACTCAGCACCTGCTCGTGTCCAGAAAGTTTTATAATTGGAATTGGATGCTCTGTACTAAAAAGGAGCTTCTGTACCCTCAGTAGGAATTCCTTAATTTGAGATTGTGTTTATTTCCCTGCCTCCTGGGCACCTTGAGAGATGAAGGCTCTGAGGAAGAAGATGTTTTGAAGGAAATGCCAGCAAAGGGTTGGAAAGAAAGTCCAGTTAGAATAGCATTCAGCAGAATGTTGGGATCAATTCTCTTCAGCATGTTTCTGAAGAACTCAGGGTGTGTGTGGTTTTGGTGCACTCCAGAAAAAGAAATGCGACCTTAATCTTGTGTATCAGGTCAGAGGTGCCCTTTTCCAAGGATGCCAAGAACTGCTGCTCCACTGAAATTTTAACTTGGGCAGTTTCAGGTTTTGCAGAGCTCAGCTGCAGTTGCTGGAGCACTGGCAGGTGCTGGACAGGTGAACTGTCAGGAATCGTGACCCTTCTCAGGAATTATGCCTCGTTGCTAGGCATAAAGAGGCTGGCAGGTATTTAGCAAGATTGGTCTGATGAAGAGGGTATAACTTGCAAGGTCCTTTCAGTCTGTTCTCAGTGCAGTTTGGAGCTTCTGGAGTTGCACATGTCGGACTCTGATCACTTGGGACTCCCACAGGGTTGGTGCTGATGTGTGGCCACACTGGAATTTCAGGGCCCTGATGTGATGAGCTGAGCCTGAGCTCATCTTACAGCACAAGACTGATGGTTTTTAAGTCAGAGTTAAGGCAGCTTAGGGAGCAGGTTTGTCAGAGATCAGAGAAAACACCTGCAAGCTGAGCAGCAACACCTACGGTTCTGCATTTCTGCTCCCTCGTGCTCCTCTCGGCTCACTTTGGTCTGACCCCTGGGCACAATTCCTCATTTAGTGGTTTTTAAAATGTGAATTGTCTGGGGCAGGGAGGGAGGAGGCTGGTCCCAGTGTGTTCATCAAAACAAAGCTCGTTGGACTGTAGGGTGTGAGGAAGGGAAGGTTCATAGGGCAAGGGAGCAGGCAGGGTTTGGAGCTGTGTAACCATAATTTCCAGCCCAATTTTTGATGTTTTTCTCTGGTTTTGTAGCTGTGGGAATTTAATTATGCTGAGAGCACACAGCATTATTGCAGTGCAAGGCTCTAACCCCCTGGGCAGGGGTCCCAGGGCAGGAGCTTGGGCTCTCCACAGCGTTCCAGAGGTGCAGGAGCAGACGTTCCTTCCCTGCCGAGAGGAAGGGGCTGGGTGCTGGGATGTGACGTTCTCATGTGGCACTTTGATGACACGAAATGGGGCTGTTTGCTGGCTGGTGTTCCCCCACTGATGTGAAGAGCCCAAGCCTGACACTGGCTGTTCCAGGGATGGATTATTTGGTGTCTGCAGCGGAGCTGCTGAACTTGGCGGCGTCGCTTCCGATAATGTGAGTGAGAGGCTGTCAGCTTCTGAGTTGTTTGCTCTGAAATATCTGCAGTAACTGAGGGTTCACTCAGCAAGCTGCAGCAGAAAAGTCAAGTTCCAGCTATTGCACTGACCTGGGCACTGGGAAATCCCTCACACAGAGGCTCCAGACAAACTCTGTTGTATCAGCAGCTTTTTATGATTGATAAAGTACATAAAGAATGTTTGCACTTGAAGGTGGGCTTGATTAGAAAATCTCAGGAATTATGCAGGAAGCCTTAGCCCTGTGTGTTGGTTTCCCAGGAGTAATTCCACAGACATCACAGGATAACAAAGCATTTTTCTGTTTCCATTTTCAACTTCATTAAGCACATCCATGTTGCGTTGCGGCACTGCAAGGATTTTAATACTTCATGAGCAATGAAAAGATTCATTAAAATTTGAGTATCAGACAAATGTTCTTCTTGTCTTTTCTGCGAAGACAATCCAATTATATTCTCTGGGTAGTGCAAACATAGAGCAGTGATTTAATGAAATGAACAGGATTGTTGTTTTCTGGTCTTCGGTCTTTTCTGAATGTCATCTTTCTGAAGTCAGGCTGATCACACTGATGTGTTTACACAGCTTCAGTTCGGGATGGAGGAGTCCAAGAGCTGCCTCTAAGTACCCCTCAGAAGCTCCCAAAAGCCAGAGAGGAAATGGAGCTCCTCAGTGTGATGTCTGACTGTCTGAAAGTCTCGCCCAGCCGAGCCTTAACAGGGCTTAAAGGAATAAGGCTTTTGTTTTAAAACAGTACTTGAAGTGAAGCCTTTAAAGCTCAATAAACTATTTCTCTATTCATTCAGTTCTGTGGATTTTAGGCTCCGGGAATCTGCGTGCTCTGTTTCTGGCAGAAGGGAGCAGAGCACATGGGACAGTCTTACCTGGAGACTTAAGGAGAAAGCAATTTATGTAAAAACTGGTGCTTTATCTGAAACAACTTCTTACCTCATCAGCATCTCCACAATTATTAAATAGGCTAAAGAAATGCCATGTGTAGATTTCCCTTAGGCTTCTCTTCCACACTCCAATAACCTTATCTCCAGAGCTGCTTAAATAATTTGTGTAGTGTTTGGCTGCTCTCTCAGTGCTTGGATATCGAGTTTCTAGTCCACAAAACCAGTCCATTCGAACTGGGTATCTGCATCGAGAGTCAGTTTTTGTTCTGGGAAATATGAAATGTTCTCCTTTGAGCCTGTACAGTGTGTGAATTTGGTGGGTGTGATAAGAAAAACGTCCCCGTGTTTTGCATGGCTCCGGCGGCGAAAGGAGGAGCAGCCGCATGACGCTTCTTGCTCACCAGCAGCGGGGAAGAGCCCGTTGTTTTTCCACATGCTCTAATCTGTGATAACAAAAAGAACTTCAGATTGTGTTTTTCAAACACGCTGCGGGTCTCTCGGCGCTCAGATTTGCCAGAGACTCTCTGGGCTGTGGGAACACGTCCGTCCACCCGGAGCCTGATTTGAAGTGGCTCGGGTTCAAATCCCTGCCTTGTTTTGGTGCTGGAGGAGGCTGAGCAGGTCTCAGCAATCAGCTGAAGCCAAGTGTTTTGCTTTGCTCTGGGTGTTCTGCAGAGGGCTGAGTGCTGGATGTGGACTGGGGTACCGCCACTCTCTTCCTGCCAGGGTTTGGGCCCCTCTTTGTGACTTCCATAAACTTCGGCGGCCAATGCGGGAAGCGCCTCGAGGCAAAATTTAACTTAAGGATGGGTTCAGACAAACAACCATCAGAAATGTTGTAGGTAGAGTATTCGAGGTGGCCTCAGACAGGTGGATGGACTGGGTGGCATCTCCAAGGCTCCTTGGGCTCCCTTCCATTGGCAGATTGATTCCGGTGCCCGCAGCTCTGAGCTGAGCCCCGAAACCTCCAGAGGCTGATGAAGAAAAAGTCTCTTTGTCCCTGGAGAAACTGATACAGCTTCAGGTTACTTGTAGAGGAGAGTCCCATCCCTTTTTCTTGCTAGATAATGCTGGTCTGTGTAATTTTTTTTCCCCATTGTAAGGTGATTTCCACAGGGTTCCCCAGTAACTGCCCCATGAGGGGATCCCAAGGTGTGTGGCCGTGGCATTAATTAGAGAGCTCTGAATAGTCCTAATTGCTCTGCAGTGGACAATGCTGATGGCAGCTGGTGATTAGACCATATCTGCGTCCTGTGCTGATAAAGTGAAGGTTTTTAGCACCGTGGCACACGCCTGCAGGGGTGGGGGATGTCAGCAGATCCTGTTCCTCCCGATGGCCCAGCACAGCTTCACCGATGGATAATGGGACTTTAGCTACTCCTGCACTTCCCTGTGACCTCAGTGGCAGTCAGTTTTATTTTAAGAGCTTGCCATGGTGTGAAATAAAGCAGAATTTTCGCAATTCTGACCATTGACAGTTGGAGCCATCAAGTATTGTGGAAGAAGGATTGAGAATCCAAGATCTCCCCTGAGTTCAGTGTAACTTTGGATGATTCAGTTCCCCTGTCTCAGGCCTTGTTGAGATGGCACAACTAGTTTAGCATTAAATACCTTCAGATTACAACTTTCTCTTGCATAATAAAATAGATTAATGGCCTCCAAGGGTGGCTTGTGCAATGTAGTTAATGGTTTTTGTACTCGTCTCCAGTCGTTTGGTTTTCCTCAGGGTTGTGTTTGTGTGACTTTTGGTCATTTTTATCATTTCTCATTTGGCATCTGGGTTAGAGCAGCAGAGGGATGTGGCACAGTCACAAAAAACTCCAGGGATTGGTGTGTTTGTAAGGAAAAGCTGTTAAGCCAGTGGATGTCTGGATAACTGGGAAGAGCCAAGCTGGATAATTTGTGCAGTGCCACATATTCATATACAGTGAATTACTTGAAAATGGGCATTGCTGGTATGCCAAGGATGACGAGGGCGAGTAGTAAATAAAAATACATTGCACATTGCTTGGCTCTGCAGGCAAACAGTATCTATTTCAGTCCTGCTAAGGAAATTCTTATGCCTCGAAATAAACCGTGGCGAGCGTGCGTAGAGCTTTGGGCAAACTGGGGAGGGTGTGCAAAGGAATGGGCAGGAGCTGAGGAGGCCACAACAGCTCGAGGAGTTGAGAGAATTTTATGTGGGTGCACAGAATTGATGGATTTGATACTGGTAACGAGATACTGCATCCATTTCTCCTTTCCCCAGTTCAGATATTGCTTTGGGAAAAATTGCTGTATGTTCAGGGAAAAATGAAGTGAAGGGAGGCACTACAGTGTGGAGCTCGGGGTGTATCCATGTGGGAAATAAATGGAGGATGGATGTGTCAGTGCTCCTGCTCCTGGCGAGCCTGGATTTGGGCAGCTTGTTAAGTGACTGTGCACGGAACAGTTTGTGCACTCTGGTAATTTCAGGAAAATAAATAAATCTGGTTGGTAGAGCCAGTTAGCTCTGCTTCCTGGGAAAATCCACCTTTCTTTGCACGACTGGCCTTCAGGTGATGCTTTGCTTTTCTCTCTCTGCTCCTCCTCTCTGAGAGGTGAGGCAGGAAGGGGGATCTGCAGTAAGAAAGGAGGATCTGGAGTGAGCCCCATTCCTTTTTTCTCTCTGTTTGTTTTCAGTCTCATCACCCACAAACACAAATTGGGTTTCAGTATCGATGTTTACAATTCATGACTGCGCCGTGAAATCTGCCCAGATTAAAATCTTAACCTCTGCCTGACATTTCTGTGTAGATCATTAGTTATCAGCATAATCTCCTTGTGGTTAATCTTACACTTCCGCCCATTCCCTTGCCTTTCTCAGTTATGGAGAGCTCCATTGTGGCTGTCAACTGTGCCTCTGTTTTGGTGCAGTTGTTGTTTTCTGTGTCCGGATTACGTTTATATAACGTATCTAAAACTCCATCTTTCCTCATCCCCACGTGGCAGCATAGCTTTCGTTCTTTCATGCCTTGTTTACTACAACATCCTTCCCCGTGGCCTTGAGGAAAGGAATCTCGTCCCTCCCTTATCTCTGCAGAAAGCAGAACTCGGACGTTTCGCCTCGTGCCTTGATTGTATCGTCGCTCCTCGTTTACAGGACGGGCTTTGTAGGTAAAAATAACAGCTTGTGTTTGGAACAATCAGATGGACTTTGGTTTTAAATCATCACCGGGTCCTTGTGTGTATCTCCATTTGTCTCTGTTTCTTACGTACCAGCTCCTAGAATCATAGAATCATGGAATATCCTGAGCTGGAGGGGAGCCACAAGGACCATCACTTGTTTTTAGGACATGCCTGGACCACTTTTCTGTGATTTGGGTATTCTGGGGTTGCAGTGAGCCAGCAGGTTTGGCAGGAGCAGGTTAAAGGGAACAGGGATGTTTACAAGATGCTGTACGTTGGAGAGTAATAAATAGTTAAATATTAACATGAAGCTTTCGTGAGGCTCCCAGGTGGCATCAACTGTTGAATGATAACACCAAATCCTTGGGTTGTAATAAAGATTGAAATTTAACAAACCATAACAACAGAAAAACAACCTTATTGTTGTGAGTAAAATTATGATCAAAGCTTTACAGGGAAGTGCCCCAGATTAACTTTAAAGATTCTGGTCTTGGTCTAAATTACAAATTGTCTCTTCTGCTGTACAGAATGAAGTACAATATTTTGCCTGAAGATGTGGTGTCAGTTTTGGGGCTGGCATATTAAAAAAACCCAGCTGCCAAGCAGAGGTGGGTGGTTATTTCTGATCCCTGACACTAAGCTCCCATGTAATTTTGAACACAAAGTACAAGGAGCAGGCTTGACCTGCTTGCCAGAGAATGGCACAACAGCACTGTTGTAGACACTGGGTAAAGTATTTACAGCTTCTGGTCGCTATCCTGGTGTGCACTTTGTGACACTTGTCCCACCTTTAACAGTTGCTGCTGTGTTTTCAAATCGAACTCTGTGTTTTGGTAGTTTGAGCTCGATGGCCAACAGCTTTGCTTGATTTCTGCAAGTTGTTTGTACCTGTGTGGGGAATCAGCTCAATTGAAAGGTGCCAGGAGGATGAAAACAGAGCTAGTCTTGAGTTTTAATTTCTTTATTAATTCTTTTTTTTTTTCAGCGTGAGGTGCTTTGCTCTGTAAGTTCAGTTCACGAGGGGCTTGCAGCCCTGGTGTGAACACCACTGCTTAAGATGCACTAAAGGAAAATGTTTGTTTGGTCTTTGTTGTGTCTGGGCAGTATTAGGGATACTTGGGTGGGAAACATCCAGTTCTGTGTGTAAATAGTTGGGGCGACAGAGGAGAGCAGGAGTGAAAACCTTCAAGGGAGAGAAGCAGAAAGGTGTAAAAAGTCCATGAAAATGAGAGCCTGTCCTGAGCGTTCAGTGGAAGAAGATGAGGGCCTTCCATAACTGAGGTTTGTAGCCCAAGAAGTCCTGTCCCCAAAAATAAGAGATGATGTTGGGCTGTCGAACTCCATCCATGGGATCTGAATTTACACAGGAATTTGTACACCTGGGCACAGGCCCTGCCTTGTGCCTCGGCGTGGAGAAGCTCATGTGCAAAAGTTGTCACTTCCTAAGATGAAGAACGAGTGACCAAAGGCATCATGGATCCATTGGAGTTGATGGCTCCCCCAGGCTTCACCACATTAAGATGAATTACATGTATTTTATACGTTATGTTAGTAAAATGTGTGTGTATACGTATGTGCGAGCTCCTTGTAGCACGTTTCCCATAGTCCTTGGCATAATTCACCCGGGAGTAAATATGTATTTGCAGAGAAATGCCCCACCAGCAGGTGTAGTGCAGAAGATAATGAATTACTCCTCAGTTTACACAGCAGAAGGTTGGCACAGAGGAGGCTGTTTCTGGGGAGATCTCCTGTTATCTGCCCCTTTCCTCTGTAAACAACCGAGCTCAACCTTTCCCGTATCTCCATTCAACAACTTCTTCCACAGGCTTCCACTATCACAGCTGGACAAGGTGGCACGCGACTCCAAACTCTTTTATCTTGTCTAAACTCACGTTTGCTGATCCTCCCAGGTCCAGCATCGCCCTGGGCTTCTGCTGTTCCTGGCGGGAAGCGGCCGAACCCCGGCCCCAGTTTGGAATATCTGAGCCATTCCGTGTAGCTCCAGTCGAGCACGTAATTTGTGGAAGGGTTGGGAAGAGAACCAGTTTTTTTTCTTATCCTTGCTGATAGACGAGATAAGAGGTGTAATGTTGTCCTGAGAAATGTCAATGGGAAGAGTTTCCTTGACGTTGTAGTAAGTGTGTTGTTTTTGGAAGTCACTGTCCATGGGAAGGGAGGCACCTGCAGTTAATTTTATCTGTTCCTGTGTAAATACAGACCTCCTAACGTTCCCAGCTTGCAGGTCAGAGGGGTCACGGCATTATGTACTGTAATATCTTATTTTATAAATAACACTTTATTTTAGTGCTGACTGTAAAATCTGGGATTTCTTTGGCACTTGCTCTTTCCCGAGCTGGTGCTGAGAACTGCAGCCCTTTGTTGTGGGTTACAGCACTTGAGTCGATGCCTCTTGGAAGGGTTGTTCCTTGGTTGTCTTTGGGGAAAAGGGAGGGATGAGTGTTGTTAGAGCAGCTGAGCTCTGGGAATAAGTGACATCAAATTTGCTTGAGCATCTTGTGATTATTTCCTGAATTTTGCTTGACCACTGCGGCCGATGCCGGGCGTTGCCGGCAGGATTTTGGTATCACCGTGTTAAGTTCTTATTTTTTTTTCTCTTCCAGTTACTCCATTTATTTTGTAGATTCAGGAGGGGCTGGGGGAGCTGCTGTTGTTTGTCACCAAGGAGAGCAAAAGTCCTTGTGCTTTTTACAGTCCACTGGACCTCTCCAACCCTGTCCCTCCCAGGCACGTTTCTGCCACTGTGGTGCCCTGGGAGCAGCGTGTCCAGTGCAGCCCAGGACCGCTGCTGGTGGGGTTTGGGGTTTAGGTTTCTGCCTGTCTGGTCCCCGTGACTTGAAGAAATAATTGAAGGAATAAGCCAGAGTGCGGTGGGGTTTGCAGCACGTTGGGTTTTTTGCAGCAATCCTCTCTCCACCCACTCTGCTGTGGGTTTTAGATTTATTTTTTACTTAGTCTTCACCAGACACAGTTTTGCTTAATTTAATAGCTCTTTTCAGCCTTATGATACTTTAATGCACTGGGATTAGGTGTTGCCTTGATGTGTTCAGATCAAATGAATGCTCACAAGAAAGTAGATGATCATGAGTGAAAAAATTAAAAATTGATTTAGGGATAAAAATTACATTTATAGGACAAATGGCACTTAACAACTTACTGAATTAGGGGTCTTCTTGACCAGAAGAGAATGAGTGAGGGAGCAAAAGCGATCAAGTAAAAAATACTGTGTATGTACAACAGGATTTCATACATCATTTTATAAGGAGTAAGACCCATATGGATTTCCATAGCAGCGATGCTGCTCAGCACTTGCAGCAGGAAACAAGCCCAGGCTCTGTAGTACTAAATTAAGATCACGTGCTTGCAACACACTGAGGAGTTACTGCCGGGGGCGATTAGTCCTTGGGTTTCCTTTTTTTTTTTTTTTTTCTCCTTTCCTTGTTGGTTTTGTTTTTGTTTAGAACCACGAGAACCCATTGCTGCGGAGGTCACCGCCGTGACTGTACCGTTAGGAAATGACATTACAGTTCCCTCTGCAGCTGTAACTCAAGTAGGACTCTGCGTGTGGATAAATTTCTACGTCACATCTCGCAGCCATTTACAGTAAGAGGGGGAAAAAAGCCACGGGGACGCGCAGAGCGCTGCGATCCCGTTTCTGTGGGGCTCTGGCTTTGGGTTCTGTGCGTGTGCCCGTCATCCAACACCCCAGCAGCCCAGCCCTGGCACCAGGGCAGCCGTGGCACGGCCAGGACAAGCCATTTCCAGCCGTGGCAACGCCGGCTTCGCGCCGGCTCCTTCTGCCTTCCCCTCCCGCTTACAAACACCCCGCGCGGATTAAACGCTGCAAAACCCGCGGCAGCCCTTCAGTGGCATTAAATGGCATTAAATTGCGTTAGGCTGACGAGGTTTCTGCGTGCTGGTGGGAGGCCGGGGCTGGCTGGGGAGCTGGCAGGGTTGAGGCTGTTTGCCTTGTGCAGATAGCGGGCGGTTGGGTTGGATGCCTCCCCTGCGCAGGCAGCGAATGCATTGGCTGAGGTTGAGGGCGGTTCTCCTGCCGCAGTTGTTTTGTGTCCTGGACTCCGTTGGATCTGGAGCCTCCTAATTGCCTTGTCTG
Organism: Dicrurus megarhynchus; assembly: GCA_013399195.1. NCBI lineage: Eukaryota > Metazoa > Chordata > Aves > Passeriformes > Dicruridae > Dicrurus > Dicrurus megarhynchus. The sequence continues at coordinate 184,375 of VXAD01004648.1, read as the reverse complement.
TAATCAAAATAGAGTTTGTGTAAGCCAGGGGAGAGGAGCTGATGGCGGGAGGGGAGCTTGACGCTCGTCGCCGGCTCGGCCGCCGGACACCGGACACCCGTGGTGGCCGAGGGGACCCGTGGTGGCCCAGGCTGCCTCCGCTGACCCCCGTCCACGCACACAGGGCGTGTTACTGCGCTGTAAAAAGATCACATTTATTCCCAACAGATCAGTCCCAAACCCATGTGGTGCCTGGACAGCACATGTGCAGCATTTTGATGTTTGTATGTGTGGTTTAGAATTTGTCCTTAATGAACCGTGTTCCTCTTACCCAACCCAAACCACCACCTGTGTGAACACCCAGTTCAGCTCACCCAGGTTGTTGCTGTTTAAACCCACCCAGTGGCAGAGAATCCCAAAGGAACAGCAAAATTTATCCCGAGTGGTGTTTTTTCCCCTCTTTCTCGGCCAAATCACCGTTTTATTAACAGAAAACAAGAAAAAAGACCTAACACCGAAGTTTTTAACAGCTTAATGCTTAATTGACTTGCCTGTTAAACACGGATCTCCTGGTTACCTGTGCTGGCTCGGGAATGTGTTTACAGTATCAGTGTGTTTTGTTTCCACCTGGAGCACGGGGAAATGGTGAAACACGGGGCGATCCACGGAGGTAGAAATTCCTTTGCGCTGACTCCGCGGCCGCCTGTCCCCCCCAGCTGGGCCTCAGCAGCACGAAGAAATGTCCCTTTGAATCTCTAATCAGAAAGGTTTGGAAAAGGCATTGTTTCCTCAGTCTTGGGAGCCACGCTAGCAGCCAGTTAAATATTTATTCGCCCCTGGAACAACAGGTTCGAGCTTCTTGTTGTCGCTGGGTTTCTCCCCGGGTTCGTTAACGCCGGGCTCTTTGTCAGCTTTGGGACAGGGATTTTAAACACCCAGTTCCTGCAGATCTGCTGAGGAGCTGTCGTGGCTGTGCTGGGCAGCTTTGTCCCGGTGCTGGTGCTGAGCTCACGGCCCTGCAGCAGCTTTTGTGGTGGCTTCTGCCCCTACCCAGAACGGCTATTCCTTTGTCTCTTGCTTGGGTTTGTGGAGCTCCCTTTGGACTTTCTGTGAGGAATGGAGAGAGTAGATTTTTACCCTGTGCTGAGAGCAGGGCCCTGCATTGTCCAAAAGTCTCACACAGCCTTAACCAGAGGCTGGGGGTTGTGGGTGTCATGTCTGAACCTTCCCTGAGCCTCCCCACGTGTTGCAGACTGTGCCACAGCTCCCAAAAGTGCCGTCTGAGAGTCACAGAATGCCCCGAGTTGGGAGGAACCCACAAGAATCATCGAGAACAAACACCCCAGCAACCCCTGAGAGCGTTGTCCAAACTCTCCTGGAGCTCTGGCAACCTTGGGACCCTGACCATTCCCTGGAGAGACAATCTTTTTATGCAAAAAGGCAAATCTCTGTGGGCCATGGCAATTACTGGGGTCTGCAGACCCCGGTGGAGAAGGGTAACGAGGTGCACAAACCTATTCAGTGTTGACTGAAAGCACAATGTGGCAGTAAAAACCCAAACAGAACCCGTGTTTCTGGCCCATCTGAATGACAACCTGGAGTACCAGTTGTAGGAAGCTGTAGTGAAGATGCTCTGGAGAGGTTTTACACGAATCCAGGTGCTCTCTAAAATGCAGACTTCGATAATGTCGTGACATCTGTTGGGGATCTTGGGTAATGAGGATTTGCACAAAATGGTGATTGACAATTTCTGGTCTTGAGTGCTTAATGGAAAAAGAGCTGTTGCCTTGGGTGCTTTGCTTTCTTCGAGCTGTCTTTGAGACATCAAAAGCTCGCGGAACAGGAAAAAGAGAAACGTTAAGAACGGTTTAAAAATAGTTTAATTGTATCTTCTGAAAACCTTTAGAGTGGAGACTTTAGGCGGTTTCTGCCCTGTGAATGCTTGCAGCTGAGTTCAAAATGTGTAAATAAGCACGGGGCTTTGAAGATTAGTTTCCATAACAAATTAAATAGAAATATTGTGTGACAGAATGTTAAGTGGGTGCCATGTGTCACCGGGTGCTTTGCACGAGGCCCGGCTTCTCCCAGGTACCTGTCTGCTCCACCGACTCCTTGGGAAACAAATGCTGTCCTTTGGCTGCTTTAAACTTTGTAGTTCTTGAGCAGGAAAGAGACACGGGAAAACTCCCCCGTGGAGGAAATGCTGCTGGAGGAACACTGGGAATTGTGCTGGAGCCTCCAGCTCCCCCAAACCATTCCTGCTTTGCCTCAGCGCTTTGCTTCCCAGCTGGAAGCTGAGCCTGCTCCAGGGAGGAACCGAGCAGTGCAGGATTCCTTGCAGGACATCTCTGTGTCAGGGGAGGTGTGAGAGAAACAGCCCAGGCTTCCCCCCTGCTCATAAACCTTGATATTCCAGGCTGGAATTAGTAAGTTTGATAGTGTTTTGGACTGAATTCTGGAATTTTCTGTTGCAAATATTTCTAATAAATGGCAGCCAGGGCACCTGTTGCTAGACTGTGCTCATCTGTGGCCTGGTAAGGAATGTATAACCATTTAAAACATCCATGTATAACCTGGCTTTTAAAACAAGCTTCTCATTTTATATTTAGTCTAATGCAAGGTGTTACCTGCAGGTTGCTGCTGTTGGGCTGTTGAATTTCAATCAGGTACTATTTGTGACAGGTTCACAAAATAAGACCTGTTGCTAGAAAAGGGCAAAAAGTTGGTCATCCTGAAAGGAAATTAATTTGGATGGATTTCTTTGCGATGGATGAGTGGTGCACAGAGAAAACACCTGCAGTGAAGGACTAACATGGAAGCAATAAGATATTGGAGATTAAAGTGTCCTTGTGGTAGAATCTCAACTTTATCCATTTCATATTTCTTCAAGGGGTTTTATTAGGCTGTAGCAGACCAGAGGTTGCTCATCTTTACTACCTCATCTACTGCTGCTTATTCCAAGAATGGCATTAACAGCTTTAACACACTTAATTCTGCAATCCCTTAACATGGGGCGGAGGAGGATTTTCTTCCTAACACAGCTGGGGATTGGATCATCCAAACATGTTGTGCTGTGGATCCCACATGCTGCTCCTTTAGCTGGATAAAACCAGACCACGTTCCACTGCTGGGCTGCTCAGATGCCTTAACCAGAAATTCAAGACAACATTTCACCTCTGGACATCGCTGTGTCCAGGACCTCCCAAATAAAGCCCCTCCTGCCTTGACACTGAGTGTTGGACAGAAATTTTGAGGCAGATGGTGTTGATTCAGGATTTATTGCTGTCTCCCTTCGCCAAGGATGCTCAGGCAGGGCATCAGGAGCTGCTCAGGTGCTCCCTCAGACCCAACACTGGTTTGGTGAGGACAAGGGGATGTCTTGATCTGCATCTTGGCAATTCACAGCTGGATCCCAAAGGCTGTGAGGATAAATCCAGGTCCCTGTCCCCCATCTAAAGCCCTTCCTCCTGCTTCTAAAGCCCTGCTTGGTGTTGGTGTTTGCTCTTGGAGTGCTGATTTCAGCTCTGCTCTCTTCCCTGATGGGAAGTTCTGTGGCGTGTTCTGGATTAGAGAGTTGAGTTTAACCAGTTCAGCCTCGTTTGAAGGGCTCAGACTGAGCGTGGAGGTGCTGAGGGGCAGGACTGACCTTCCCCCTGGAGCTTCCCTGGGTTTGTTCATCCTGCCCTCCCGCTCCTCCCCGAGTTACTCACGGTGTTTGCTCCGAGCTGTGCCTGCTTGGTTTCCAGCTCAGAGCCCAAACCGCTCGTTAAAGGTGTTGTGGGGCGCTAGGTAACGAGTAATTAAAAAGAAAACCATAAAAACCTCAAGCAATAACACTCGTGGGTGCCCTTCTTTGTGGACTTGTTGGGAGAGTCACTGAAAAGCTCATGTTGGTGCCAGAGCTTCCTCCAGGAAACCAGGGACAGGGTGACAGACAGATGGGAAGTAAATCCTGATGAAGCTGAAGGGTTGTGTAAAAGTGCTGCTGGACGTGTTATTTGCAGTGCTGCTGTAGGAAACTTCAGGTTCTTGAACTGAGAAACAAGAATCTTCTGGCTGAAACTGCCTGTGCCAGGCTGGGAAGCTCTTGCTGTGGAGTCTCATCACTCCTGAGCTTCAGAAATAACATTGGAGTCACCAAGGCTCTCCTGGAGCCTTGTAGGGCCGGACCGAGGGAACAGGAGAACTCAGTTTCTTCTTTTGAAGATGGGCATTGATGAGTTGTGAGGATGAACGATAACGCTCCTCAAAAACGTTCTTAAAATGTGGAATTGACACTGAAAGGTGGAGGTGAGGCAGAATTGACACTGAAAGGTGGAGGTGAGGCAGAATTTACACTGAGAGGTGGAGATGAGGCAGAATTGACACTGAAAGGTGGAGGTGAGGCAGAATTGACACTGAAAGGTGGAGGTGAGGCAGAATTTGCACTGAAAGCTGGAGGTGAGGCAGGTGCCTGCACGCCAAGGTTGCCCCTCTGCACAGGGAGTTGCCGAGGCGAGCAGGAGCAGGCATCCCCGGCTGCCGGGGTCGCACAGGGCCGGGCTCTGCCGTGGCTCTCAGCTGCCCTCGGTGTTCTCCCCCCTCCCCAGTCTGTCCCCCCGCCTGCAAGTCGCAGGGCTGCACCCCGGACGGGCAGTGCTGCCACAGCGAGTGCCTCGGCGACTGCGCGGAGCCCAACGACCCCGAGCGCTGCGTGGCCTGCCGCAACTTCTACCTGGACGGGAGGTGCGTGGCCAGCTGCCCCCCCGGGCACTACCGCTTCCAGGGCTGGCGCTGCGTCACCTTCGGCTTCTGCCAGGAGCTGCACAACAAGTGCCGGAGCGCCCGCGAGTCCGGCTGTCACGTCATCCACGACAACGAGTGCGTGCACGAGTGCCCCTCGGGATACATCATGAACTCCAGCAAGTGAGTACCTGCTCTGCTGGGGACAAAACTGGGGAGGGGGGAGGCTGGGCTGGGCTTTGCTCCCCCTTGGACACGGGGTTTGGGTGCTGTGTCAAGGCCAGGAGAAGTTTCGGGTGTGGCAATCACCTGGTCTACTTTAATATGATTTACAAACTAATGCCTTGCTAATGCAAGGCATTAAAAGCTCTCCCTGCCGTGGGCTGGTAGTTTTATTCTTCCCTTGGCTTCCCTTGCTTCCTCTCAAGTTTGGAAAAAGTGGGAAAGGGAGATTGAGAGAGGACGAGGAAGAGCATCCTCAGGCTGGAAGGGTCTCTCTGTAATGGCGTGGGAGGAGGGAGCTGGGCAGTGGAGGGGCTTTAGCAGCCCTGCTTCCCTCCCCTCTGGAGCAGCCTCAGGCCAAGGAGCCGGGCTGGAAAAGCACAACAGGGAGAGGTCATGGCTAATGAAGAGAGCGCAGCGTCCTCTGAGCGCTCGTTCTCAGAATATCTGTCCCTCATCCCTGTAATTACTTTCATTGAGCAGGTTCAAGCTGTGCCAGACATAAATGCACACTGTAACAAACAAGTGTAGCACGAATCAAAGCAGGGAACAGCCATTCTGTCTATTCCCAGGGGGTTTTGACAAAGGAATTAAATAATTTATGTTGCTGAGCTGTTTATCACTGCAAACTTGGTTGTTTGTCCCGTAGTACCATTCTATATTGTGATGAGTCAGATTTCCTATGAATATTGGTCACTTTGTGCTCACGTGTGTTTGCTCCTGCCATAATAATTTCAGGGAATTCACTCTGAACGGGACTTTTTATGCCATTTCCTGTTTTGCTTTTCCAAAGAATGAACAAGCAGCCCCCAAAGTAGCTGTGCTGCTTGTGCAACAGCCCCGTGGCCTCTCCTGTGCTGCTCCAGGCTGCTGCCAGTGGGACCTCACAGCTCTGCTCCCTGCTTTTCCTAGAGCATTTCTTCCTCTGAACTAGTTGGGAACACATTCTTGTGGTGGTGTGACCAGGGCAAGCCATCAGCTCGTACTATTTAGGCAGAATTTCCCCAGAGCACAAAGCACATTCTTGCCTTTTTTAAAGCAACATTGTGTGCAGTCCTCAATCAGAGGATTCCCAGATGAGGGGCCAGCTCTCCACTCACCAATTACACGTTTGGTTAACGATCTTAGGATGAAGACTGGGCTGGGGCTTGTTATCTTGAAACCCCTGGGATGGAGAGCACTGGGCAGCATTGTGGCCAGGTTCCTCTTCAGAAGAATTCAGGTCACTTCATTTTGTTATGTAGGAAGAGATGGAGTGATTCACTTTTGAAGCGTGGAAATGACAATTTAAGACAATTTAAATTTATCAGCAGTTATTTTCAAGGCCAGGTTGGATGGGGCTTGGAGCAACCTGGTGTGGAAAGGGGCTGGAATGGGATGAGCTTTAAGGTCCCTTCCAACCCAAACCAGTCCCTGATTCTGCCGCTCTCTTTGGAGTTCCCAAGTGCTGCTCACGGCGAGTGAATCCCACGGCATATTGTCACTTCAGATTCATCACTGTGCTTTTGGGAATTGCTGGGGCCGTCCTGCTCAGCCCTGCACCCCTCCTCTCCTGTTTTGCAGCCTGCACTGCACGCCCTGCGCGGGGCCCTGTCCCAAGGTCTGTGACTTCGGCAAGGAGAAGACGATCGACTCGGTGACGTCGGCGCAGGAGCTGCGGGGCTGCACGGTCGTGAACGGCAGCTTGGTCATAAACATCCGGGGAGGAAGTAAGTGGGGCACGGCCGAGGAGTGGGCAGCACGGGGTGGCAGCCAGGGACGGGGGCACTGTCCTGAGCTGGGGCTCTTCCCTTCCTCAGTCTCAGAGGGACCCAGAAAAATAAGCACAGAGGCTCTCGACGCGCTCGTTTTTCGTTAATCGATTTTTGCGAGTTCTCACGAATTACCGTAAAGCAATTGTTCGATACGTTTGGGCTCCAGCGTGGGTGTTTCCCTCTGTGATACCAGAAAACTCTTCCCAATGTTTTCCTCTCCGTAGATAACATAGCAGCTGAGCTGGAAGCGAATCTTGGCTTGATAGAAGAAATCTCAGGTTACCTAAAAATTCGCCGCTCTTATGCCTTGGTTTCTCTTTCTTTTTTTCGGAAACTCCATCTGATTAGAGGAGAGACACTCGAAGCTGGGTGAGTTCTCTCAAAAGATGCTTTATTTTGAATGCTTTGAAGTACAAGGAGTGCCAGTTTTATCAGGGTGATTTGTATTGGGAAACAATTCCTAAGTTATTTTTAAATGTTCCTCTGCCCGTGGCTTGTGCCCTACCAGGGCAGACAATTTACATTCATTTTCCTTTGGTGTGGGGGTTAGTGCAAGAGGAGTTTTCCATGCATCCCCTCCCAACCCATGTTTTCATTCTTCTGCTTTCAGGAATTACTCCTTTTATGCCTTGGACAACCAGAATCTTCGCCAGCTCTGGGACTGGAGCAAACACAACCTCACTATTGCACGAGGCAAACTCTTCTTCCATTACAATCCCAAGCTGTGCTTGTCAGAAATCCACAAGATGGAAGAGATCTCCGGGACTAAGGGGCGTCAGGAGAGGAATGACATAGCCCTGAAAACCAACGGGGATCAAGCCTCGTGTAAGAGTCTCCGAATGCAGCCCTGCTTCCCTTTCCTGTCCCTCTGCTTTGCTCTCCTCATAATCCTCCCAGCCCAGCCCATGATGTTTTTCCGTGGCCTGTCCTTGTCCCTTTGCTAGAGCAGCAGATGTGCCCCTGTGCCTGTGCACTCAGTGCCGCTGTCACTGTGCCACGAGTAAAATTCCCCACGGGATCTCCCTCTGGCAGCCTTGGTCCCACAAAACCATGGGAGGTTTTTGGGGCTGGGAGTGTATTTATTGTGTCTTTTTAAAGAGTTTAGCACAATGTAACCTCAGCCCGGGCTGGGACTTTGTGTTACTGCTGAGTACCTGATTAATAGTCATAATCTGCTTTTCCCATGTCATGAGGCGACGGTGTGCACACGGAATAAACACGGGAGAAACGGGACTTCCACCCATCCCTGCGGCCACGTGAGGCAATTGCCATGACAACAGTCAGAGAAAATTTTCCAGCAATTTTTGCAATGCCTCTCTGAGGTTTTTCACCTACCAGCTTTCTTCAGGAGCAACAGTCAGACAGTGCCTGTGTCAGCAAACAGCACGGGGTTGGCTTTACGCTGTCACTGAAGTCGTGCTGCTGGAGATGGAGTTTTGCAGGCACTTATTTTGGCAGCAGTACTGCAATAAATGCAGTCTTTCTGCACCCCCAGCCCTGCTGTTTGTTCCCTTTCTGTGCCACGCAGTCCCCTTCCCCTCTTTGTACCAGGGCTGTGTGGTGAGCCAGGTTGTGGAAGCGATCAGGGGTAGGAAATACCCAGCTTGGTTCTGAGCTGGTGACATCTCTCTGCTCTCATCCATTGCTCAGCCCCACAGAGATTCACCTGCAGACAGGAACAGGAGCACATGCAGGTGGACATGGGCCCCTTGCAACTATTCTGTGAAGGACAGATGACATGGGGACAGAGGCAGTGACCCATCCCTGCAGTATTCCAGCAGTTGTGCTGTGATCCTGGGAGATGCTTAGGCAGGAATTGCCACCAAAAAGCCCAGCATTAACTGAACTGGGATTTCAGATGCTGGCTCACAGCCTGCAGGGCAGCTTGGGTCATCCTGTGGCTTCACTGTCCCTCTGCTTTTGGGGGCAGCACTGCCAGAAGAGCCCAAGGTCCCTTCCCACCCAAAACATTCCGTGATTCTGTGATCCCCCGGTCCTGCCCTCGTTGCCCTGATGGAGCTGTTTGTGAACAGACCTAAAAAGTGAAGATCTTTCAGTTGACTCAGTTTCCTGGTCTGGTTTCCCACATATCAACAGATGCAGCCAGGCCAGCACAGTGGGAGAAGGGAATGCAATGGCTGTGACCTAAAAACTGGCGGGACCAGTGAAAAACACACACGGAGCCTCTGGGGCACCACAGCTCCAGCCTGGGCAGAGGGAAGGAGCACAAGGAGTCAGCTGTCTGTAAAGTTCATCTCCTCCCATGAGACACTGAAAAGCTCTTCCCACATTGGGGATGAACCTGGGTTTGGGCAGATCCAGCTCTGCCTGTGGCTGTGAGCAGCTCCTGGGCTGGTGTTTGGTGTGAAAGCAGCTGGAGGAGACAGTTGCATTTCTCTTTGCCAGCTATACCCCCACCCTGCTGAGCTGGTGTCTGTGCCACCCCCACCTCAAACCACAGCTTGCCAGGGTGTTTGGCTTTTTGTTTGCTTTTACATTTCAAGCCCAGCTTTCACATTGGCAGCATCCTGTTTACTAAAAAAAAAAAAATAGAAAGGGAAGAAAAAAAAAAAGCCCTTGTTTGTTCTGGATGTGGTGCCAGTGAAATGAATGTTCTTCCTCCCGTTGCAGCTACTGCAGGAATAGCAAATTCAGTCAGAGCCACTTGGGCTGGGGGCACAAAACATGTTGTGCCATGTCCCTTGAGCTCCATCCTCCTGCAAACACCCTCCTGCTTGCAGAGGGACCACGCTACTCCTGGGCAAGGCTGGGAATTCTTCTGCTTCGTTTTTGTGGCCTGTTGCCTTCTCTGCAAACCATGGTGCTGGGTTCAGCTGTGCAGATCATCATAAACTGTGAAATATGTCGCCTTTAATTTCCCACTTTTTAGAATTTAGTTCAGCTCTTCTACTGAGTCATTTTCATGAAGTCATAGAAATATTTAACCTTAGGAGGGCATAGATTCCAACCCCTGATTTGAGGTAGGAATGGCTTTGAAGTAAGATAAGGTTTTACTGGGCAACTCTTCTCAGTGCCAACATTTTCACATTTATCTTAAACTTCTAAGATAATTAAAACCAAAAACTTTCTTTTTTTTTTAGCATTAATAAAACTACTGTCACTTCTCACTTGTTACAGGTGAAAACGAACTGCTGAAATTTTCCTCCATTAGAACTTCTCATGACAAGATCCTGCTGAAGTGGGAGCCCTACTGGCCCCCTGATTTCCGTGACCTCCTGGGGTTTATGCTGTTCTACAAAGAGGCGTAAGTGATCCCCCTCAGGTCACAGATGAATGGCCTTGTTGGGCTGCCACGAGCAGCTGCTGGCATTGAAAGGTGGATGTTAAACCTGCTGGGTGTTTTTGCTGTAGGCAAAGCTGTTTAGTCTCTGATTTTGTGGCTCCTACACTGAAGTTCCCAGTGATACCCTTCTATAAAAGTGTTCATTAAGATCCCTGACTTGTGCACAGGCACAATTCCTCATTTAAGGACAATCCAAACTTTGGTTATTCCTGCTGTTCTAGACACACATGCTCGAACCATGGAGTTCCTCATCTCCCCACTATCTCCATGGGATGCTGAGGGTTTTATCCCCTATGAGGTGGGAAAGATTCTTTTAGAATTGAGGCAGCCAAGCTGATTTTCATAAAGCTGGCAATAATCAGTTTGGATTTAGTTGTTGGGGTCATGTGTGGCACCTGCAGGACCTGCTCGGTGATGCTGTCAGAGGCCCAGGTAACAAAGGTCCCAATGCCTCCCTTTCAGAATAAATACAATGAGATAATTTTACTTTCTCCAAAGGGTAAAGGGTGATAACTTTCAGTGGTGTCTTTAGAAATGTTTTTAAGAGCCTGAATGAGGATTCTGTTAATTGGAGCCTTCTCTTTCACAAAGTCCCTACCAAAACGTGACGGAGTTCGATGGCCAGGACGCCTGCGGCTCCAACAGCTGGACAGTTGTAGATGTTGATCCCCCACCACGCTCAAACGAGCCCAAAGCCCAGGCCCAGCCAGGGTGGCTGCTGAGGGGCCTGAAGCCCTGGACACAGTATGCTGTGTTTGTGAAAACCCTGGTCACCTTCTCTGACGAGCGGCGGACGTACGGCGCCAAGAGCGAGATCATCTACGTGCAGACCAACGCCACGGGTCAGTGCAGCACGTTCCCGGGGTAAAAACAGACCTAAATAATTCTGCCTGGGTGGGGGTTGTGGTAGTCCCGTATCCAGGAAACTTTCCACTGCCCTGCTTTGGTAGGAAGGAATTCCTAAACCAGTGGTGTGGATTCCAGGTGGTGCCGATGGACACCTCTTCTGTCCAGTTTGTGTGGCCTCATGTAAGAATCACTAAGGCTGGAAGAGACCTCCAGGATCATCCAGCCCAGCCTGGAAGAGCCTGCTGGGTGCCAGGGAATGCTTGATTCCCACAGAAATGGAAATGTGCCTGTGCTGGTCGCTGCTGTGCCAGGCTGTGGGAGGGCAGTGCAGTGACCTGTGCCTGTTCCCACGCAGTTCCGTCGGTCCCGTTAGATCCGATATCCGTTTCCAACTCTTCATCCCAAATCATCCTCAAGTGGAAGCCACCCTCGGAGCCCAACGGGAACATCACACACTACCTGGTGTACTGGCAGCAGCAGGCAGAGGACAGTGAGCTCTATGAACTCGATTACTGCCTGAAAGGTGAGTGGGTGCTTCTCTCTCCGGGCCTTTCCTTCAGTCTCTCCCAGGATTGCCTGGAGTTTCTGCCTTGGAGGTGCTGTGGGGGCCCAATTCTGCTGGATTCAGGACTGTTCTAGGAACAGTTCTGTCCCTCCCTGTTCTGTTACATGAGGTGCTAATGCCAAGGTATGTGCAAAAGGCCTAAAAACATTTTTTGCAAAGTAATCACACGTTTTTTTCCTTTGGGGATCTCCCTTCTGCCCTTGTTCCTTTTAAACTGAGTTATAAGTTCAGTAGCATCAATGGAGATGGTAAAGTTAAAAATTTCAGTGCTGCTGGAGCTCAGGGCCAAGTTAATTTTCAGTGCCTGGTTTGGAATTCCTTGAGAACACAGAATTTCAGTGAGGACTGCCAAAATCTCACCTGCTGCTCTGTCACCTGGACTGGGATAAAGCAGCATCCAAGCTCCATTTCAAAAACAGCATTTTTGAATCAAAGGCCTGTCAGAAAAGAGGGAGCTGCTGGGTGTGAAATGTGGGATGCCCAAATATGCCATGAGTCCTGTGTACACTGGTTTGGGATCTTTGTAGGATCAAACATCTTCCGCCAAGTCAGGCATGAGTGACACTAAAACTGTTTTGTCTCCAGGGTTAAAGCTGCCCTCAAGGACGTGGTCTCCTCCTTTTGAATCCGAAGACCCCCAGAAGTATAATCAGAGTGAAGCTGAGGATGTCAGTGGGGAATGTTGTTCCTGTCCTAAAACAGACTCCCAGATCCAGAAGGAGCTGGAGGAGTCTGCTTTCCGCAAGACCTTCGAGAATTATCTCCACAACGAGGTTTTTGTGCCCAGGTGAGAACATCAAACAGGACTGTCCAGGGGTCAGGAGGAGGGAAATGTAATTGAGGATTAAATAAAAACACCAGGTTGGACACAGCCAGGTTGCCAGGCTTCCAGGAGCCTGTCTAGTCCAGCTGGCTATGGGTGTTGGAATGGGGAGAGCTGAGCACCTACCACGGATGTTCCTGCAGGTTGGGAAGATCCTGCTTTCATTTCCTGTCCCTGAATTCTCCTCAGCTCAAGAATAAAGTGAGAATCCTTAACAGACAGCCTGCAGCTTGTCTGGCATCAGATGATGCCAAAAATAGCGATTTTTTTTTTTCTGTCTTGAAATTTTGTGGTCAAGTTTTTCATTGAGTTGAAAAGAAAGGAAAAGGGCAGTTTACCAGGCCACAGCCTCGTCCTTCAGCGTGGTATTTGTGGTCTTCCTTCACTTAGTCTGGGAAATACCTCCAATACCATGAGGAATGCGAGTGCTGTGGGTGGTGAATGTCCTGTTTGGAGTGGCACACACAGTGTCACATTAAGTGGTGTTGAATGTCTTCACACTTCATCTGCAGCTCGGGGAGGAAGTGCTGGGGAGCAGGGTAGAATCTGTGGTGATTTACCCTCTTCCCTGTCACGCGTTTTGTGCTCTAAATTTATTCTCTGCTTGCTGCCCTCAGCCAACAAACCTGAATTTGCAGCTGCCTGACAAAAGCTGGGTCACTGCACTGAGCATTTTCCCTGCTGAAAGCATCCCTGGTGTTCCCTGCCCTGGTGCCTGCAGTCCTCACCTGGAAGCTTGGGCAGAGCCCCTCCTCCTGCTGCTCCCTGGCTGTTGGTGCCCATCAGGATGAGTGTGCCAGGACATGACATTCCAAAGCAGAGGAGAACCAAGCCATGTGCAAAAGCCAAACTCCTCCTGGTGTAGGCAGACAATTCTGGCAGTCTGATTTCTTTTATTTTTCCTTTTTTCCCCTCCCAATTTTATTGTGCAGCCAGCCCAGGATGCTTCTCAGGCCACTTTCTGGGGTATGTATTTTAGGAAGAAACCAATCACCAGGATGTGCCACCTTGTCAGCCTCCTGAGGAAGAAATCCCCACATCCCATGGCCAACTAATCCTCTAAAACAAGCCAGTGGTAAAGAGACCTCCCTGCTGCCACGTGCCCTCGTCTTCCCTGGCAGGCTCCAGGCTGTCGCCACATAAATCAGATTTTTTTCCTGTGAATACTGTGCTATCACGGGCTCACAGAGCCTGGCAGAGAGCTGGGAGTGTGGTTTACTTCAGGTGCTTTTTTGTGTCTCCTGAGGTGCTGTGTGGCCTCTCCTGGAGAGAGGGAACTTGCCAGTCACGAGAGGAATCCCAGGGATGAGGCCAGCAGGGAGCACGAGATGCCAGGGGAGCAGAAGCACAGCAGTTTCTCCCTGATGTCTCCTTGTTTTCCATGTGCCATTTCTCCCCTCCTGCCCTGTTCCCAGCGATCTGATCCCTGGGCAGGATCCAGCCTTAGGCCAGGGCTGATCTCACCCCTCTGGAAATCACAGTTCCTTCCCCCTGGTCATGTTGATTACCCACTCCAGGAGCCACTGTCATGACTCCTGGGGGTCAGTTTGCTCTGGCACTGACAGAAAAGCCAAACTAGAAGTTCAGGAATGTTCCTCTGAGCTGGCAGGGTCTTCACACCAGGTCGCCTTTGGAGCTGAACCAAGTGGCCATCAGAAGCTGAGGCTTTGCTTCTTCTTTCCTGTGTTATTTGCTCTCATTTTGGAGGAGTTTGGCACAGGTTGGAGCTCAGGGGTGGTTACACCCTGGACCAGGCTGTCCAGGGATGTGTGGGGTCTCCATCCCTGGAGATGCTCAAACATGGTCCTGAGCCACCCGCTCCAGCTGCCCCTGCTCTGGGCCAGGGGCTGGGGTGAGACAATCCCCAGAGGTGCTTTCCAGCCTCACCCCTTCCTGATTCTGTGGAAAACAGGGAAGGGTTTCAAAAAACCTCCTGAGAGGCAGAGGGAAGGTCAGTGGCTGCTGTTCAGGGTGTCATTCCATGTACTCCCTCCATCACCACTGCAGCAAGAGCAGCAGCAGCAGCAGTCCCAGTTCTGTGTCTCTGTGCTCCCTGTCACACACATTTGTGCCATTCCCAATATTCCTGGGGAGCAAGATCTGAGCAATGACTCACATTCAAAGGAATTGTTTTCCCCTGCGTTTCCCAATTCAGGTAATTGTACAGACAAATCTAAAACGCTTTTGCCAGCCCAGCTGACCTGGGGTAGTTCAGGTGTGCGGAAAAGCTTGGCTTAAGGTACCAAAGGCATTTTTGGAACCCCCCAGCACAGGCCATACTGTGCTGAGGTGCCACTTCCAGCCCCCTCACACCCCCTGGGCATCTGTGAGAGCAGGAGGAACCTGGAGCTGAGGGATTCACAGGGAACTCACTGGAGCTGCTGAGATGGCCCCAATGCAAATTACACTGGAACAACCCTGAGAAGAATCAGATGTTTGAAAATACAGAGAATTTGGCAAGAAAATTGCTGCAAATCCAGGATAATAAATATGGGAAAATTGGGGATTTACAGCTGCAAAAGGTTTTCTTAACTTTCTGTGATTTGAGAAGGAAGGAATTCTTGCATTTTACTCTGTGTTGCATCAGTGGTCAAATTACTGTTTTACTCGCGAAAAACAAAATTCCCTTGAACACAAGGATCAGCTGAATTCACACTTGATGAACAGAGGCTGTAGCTTTGCTTTTATGCAAACCAGGTTCTGTTTGACCATAAGGAATCCTTCCCAAGGAGGGAGGTGGCATGACCCAGAGCTGAGTCCCTGACCTCTGCCCCATCCTGAGGGGACACTGCTCACAACACCACACAGGCTGAGGGGACAGCAGCTCCAAAAGGAGTTAATTAGTAATTAAGGAAGGGAAAACTTAAAACTGGAATGTGCTTGCTGAACCTGCCATTTCCATCCTGTTTTGTCATCAGGTGGATGAATATTCTGTAGGAAGGAATTGTTCCCTGGGAGGGTGGGCAGGCCCTGGCACAGGGTGCCCAGAGCAGCTGTGGCTGCCCCTGGATCCCTGGCAGTGCCCAAGGCCAGGCTGGACATTGGGGCTTGGAGCAGCCTGGGACAGTGGAAGGTGTCCCTGCCCATGGCAGGGGGGGGACTGGATGGGCTTTAAGCTCCCTTCCAACCCAAACCAGTCTGTGATGGTGACTCTGTGAATATTTGTGTTGTGTTGTGTGCAGCCCAGTGTTAAGCTTGAGGACATCTCAAGCTCTGCTTTCTGGCCGGTGGCTTTTGCTGTAGGAGGAGAAACAGCAGAGGAAGGTGGCAGAGACCTGTCAGGGCAGTCCCTGTTGGGGCTGGGGCTGGGTCATGGCCTGGTGGTCAGAGGTGGCAGTGGAAAGTTCAGTTCAGCAGCAAAGATTTGCTTCCACAGCTTGTTACATTTTTAGAGCCTGGAGATGCCTCAAGTGCGGGTTCAGTTCAGGTCACTCTTTGTACCCTTTAATAGCTGCACACACATGCACACACACACAAAAAGATCATCACCCCCTTAAAATACATGGTCTGGATTTCAACTGGCATTAATTCCTTTTGTGTAACTGAATACAGTTACTGATTCACCACCTTGGTTAGTTCCCGACCTGGAATTCCCCGTGGAAAATGTGTGGCTGGACATAAGAGTGTTAGATTGAGCACTTCTGGTTTGGTACTGATCCCTTCTTCTCTTTTTTTTTCTGCCAAGAAAATGAAATTTTTGACTGGTTCTTAATTCTGTTGAGTTTATTCTATTTATTTGCTGACAAAACCTGACATTAAAGCTGGCTGGTGGCACTCAGGTGCAGACGAGGAACGTGACAGGGTCACACTGCAGGTGCTGGTTTTACAAGTGAAAAAATTGGATTTTCAGAGTGAAATGCAGTAACTTCAGGAGCAACATTTGGTTAACAAAACCATACAATGAGTATGTAATAGGAATCATGAGTTTTAAATGCAGGCCTTGAAAAGGACTTTATAGATTTGATCTCTTGGGAAAAGGTTAAAATGCTTTGTGCATCCATCGAGGTTCAGCCTTAGGGGTGAGAGCGGCAAATGTATTCCAGAGAGCTGGGAGAGTGGCTTTATGCTTTTATAAATGCAAGTTAGTGACACTTGGGATATGTGGCACATCTGAGGTCACCGAGTCGGGGCCGTGGCGTGACCTCGTTTGCTCGGAGCTGCAGCGTGTGGGGGCTGAACTCCAAAGCATTGCAACCCTGCCCGAGGCATCCGTGAGGCAACCTGGTAAAGTTAGACTCAGCTGAGAGATCCAGGGGAACTTGAATTCTCAAGCAAATACTTGAGGCTTGGATTGGTTTATTTTTATTTTATCTCCCTGTATGCAGTTGTGCGGGGAGAGGAGTCTGGGGGATACAGAATTTTGTAAAGACACGTTGCTTGGTTAAAAAAAAAAAATCCTGAATTTCTTTGTTGCGTTGCAAATACCAGGCTTCAGTTTGAGTTTTCAGTGGCACTCTGAGCTCTCCCATTTTAACTCTTTCTTTTCAGCAGGATGTGTTGACATTGACTATAACAGGTAACGTGGTGACCCGTGTTGTTTAACAGGCCATCAAGAAAACGAAGAGACCTCGGCTCCGTGGCAAACTCCACCGTGGTGTTACCCACCATCCCATCCTCCCCCAACAACTCAGCAGCAGCTGAGGGTGCAGAGGAGCAGAAACCTTTTGAGAAAGTGCTGTCGAAGGAGTCGCTGGTGATCTCGGGGCTGCGGCACTTCACCGGCTACCGCATCGAGCTCCACGCCTGCAACCACGATGCTCAGGAGTCCCGCTGCAGCGTGGCAGCTTATGTCAGTGCCAGGACCATGCCAGAAGGTGATTCCCTCCCTGAGCCCTGCTGTGGCTTGGTGGCTGTTCCCAAAATGCTGCTTTTCCTGTGGCAGCCAGCTGCAATGTGTGAGACCGGGGCTATCCGTATGTCCCGGTGGGAAAGGAGGATGGATGAGGTATTGGCAGCTGTGAATTTTGCCCAAAGACATGAAACTAAACCTAATCTTGAACTTGGTTCTAGCTAAGGCAGATGACATCGTTGGCCCAGTTTCCCATGAGCTGGTGGAAAAGAACACAGTGCATTTGAAGTGGCAGGAGCCAAAGGAGCCCAACGGCCTCATCGTGCTCTACGAGGTGAACTACGGGCGGCTCGGGGAGACAGAGGTGAGAGGTTCTGCTTTCACTGCACCCTTGGAGAAGTGGCTCCCCCTGGGAGCCCTGGGCTCTTTAGAATTTCTCTAGTCGGGTTTCCTGGTGAGGGAACCAATGGGATACAAAATTTCACTGGTGAATTTGTGTCCTCTGGAAGCCTGGGGTGACATCAGGAAATGATCTGCCTCTGTGGTGCCCATCTGCCCAGCGAGTTTAGCTGATTTGCCAACCTTCTGCATGGAGCTTTTTTAGAAATGTTATTTCACAGAAGGACAGAAACCCCACAGTGCTGTGTCTCAGATGAAAAGCCTTAAATTGCACCAGGGAGGTCCAGATTAGATACCAGAAAAAAAAAATTCCCTGCAGGAGAGCTCAGGCATTGGAATAAGTTGCCCAGTGAGGTGGTGGAGTCACCATCTCTGCAAGTGTTCAAGAGGTGTCTGAGTGTGGCACTTGGGGACACATTTTAGGGCTGATGCTGGTGGTGCTGGGTGATGGTGGGACTTGATGACCTTGAAGGTCTCTTCCAACCTTGACATTTCTGTGATTCTGTGAAATTTAAGTTGCTTAGAGGAATTAGGAAGGTGTTGAGCATCCCACGAGCTCTTGGGGGCAGGGCTGGTGTCAGTGCCACGGGGACAGAGCTGGTGCCATGGGGACAGGGCTGGTGTCAGTGCCATGGGGACAGAGCTGGTGCCATGGGGACAGAGCTGGTGTCAGTGCCACAGGGACAGGGCTGGTGTCAGTGCCACAGGAACAGTGGCACTCACCAGTGCAGGCCCAGTGTCAGGGCTGAGGACAGGGGCAGCACGTGGCACTTGCTCTCTGTAACCTGATCTAATGCCCTGCAAAAGACAAACCCAGCACAAACCACTAACCTGGAGCAGACTCAGAGCCTTTGGGTGTGTGTTTGCCAGCTGGGGAGGTGCTGCAGGAGCCCCAGGGAGGAACTCTCAGGGAGCCCTGGGTGCTGCAGGAGCCCCAGGGAGGACCTCTCAGGGAGCCCTGGGTGCTGCAGGAGCCCCAGGGAGCTCTCAGGGAGCCCTGGGTGCTGCAGGATGACCCTGCCACCTCCCTGTCCCCACAGGAAGCCCATTTCTGCGTGTCCCGCAAGCACTTTGCCAGCGAGAGCGGCTGCAAGCTCCGGGGACTCCAGCCTGGGAACTACAGCGTGCGGATCCGGGCCACCTCCCTGGCTGGAAATGGCTCCTGGACAGAACCCACCTATTTTTATGTGGCTGATTATTGTGAGTTCGTTTTATTTTCGACATTTAATCCCTGAAAGAAACTCGGGTTATTTCTGGAGGATGGGGTGTAGCAAGCAGTGTACAGAGAGCCACAGGGAGTCATTAAATATTTACCAAATACATCTGTTGTCAAGAACCTGAAATTACGTGGAAACACATGGCTTTTCTTTATTAGTCCTCAATCTGACCAGCCCCACATTTTGTATCTGAAATAGCCTCTAGTTTTGTATTCATTCCAATTTATTGAAGGGGGAGATTTTATTGAGGAAAAAACTTTGTATTTTGGTCCTGTATAATACCTCCAACTCTCTCTTTCTCTCCTAGTGAATGCTCAGCCAAATATTGCTGTTATCATTGTTCCAATTATTTTTGCCATAATAATTGCTGGAATTATTGGAGCTGCTTATGTGCTTGTGAAAAAGAGGTGAGTGCAATTTTATCTTGTTTTCACCAGGAGCACCAAAACTTGCATCCAAAAGTTTCGTTGCTTTGTCGGGAGTCAGCTTTTGTTTAGTTTCTAATTTCCATAGTGATTGCAGCATTAATTTAAGTGTAGGAAATAGTTTGTGCCTTATGGGGACAGTTTATTTGCTGCACGCTTCGGGGATTAATCAAACTGCCCTCACCTCGAGGGTGTCAAAAGCTGCAGAATGCTGAGGAATTTATGTCTCTTCCAGACAAACCGAAGGACCAACGGGACCCCTGTACGCATCCTCCAACCCTGAGTACATCAGTGCCAGTGATGGTGAGAGCAACCAGGGCTTATTTCTTGTGTAATCACTCAGTCAGTGCAGCAGGATGGGGTTGGAAGTGTCTTTGTGGAGTTTTTCTGTAGAATCCATCCCCGGGGTGCCCTGGGGCAGCACCGACCGAGGCTGCTGCAGGAGCATCTTTCAAAAGACGCTTGCTCAGCTCAGAGCTGTTCCCCTCTGCCCGACAGTTTATGTCCCTGACGAATGGGAGGTGCCACGGGACAAGATCACCCTCCTGAGAGAGCTGGGCCAGGGCTCCTTCGGGATGGTGTACGAGGGCATTGCCAAGGACATCGTGAAGGGAGAGCCCGAGACGCGCGTGGCCGTGAAGACGGTGAACGAGTCCGCCAGCCTGCGCGAGCGCATCGAGTTCCTCAACGAGGCCTCCGTGATGAAAGGCTTCAGCTGCCATCATGTGGTAAGTGCTGGGTGCCTCAGCACACAGCTCAGCTCTCCAGTGCCTTCAGAGCCCGACCCTCGGCTCGCCAAAGCAGCAGAGGCAGCCGATCCGTCAGAGCTGGGATCTTTCCCTGCTGGATTCCACAGAACCCGTTCTGCCCAAGTCGTTTCATTCCTGCTCTTTCTAAAGCTCTCAGCCTGACACGGCCTTGTGGGGCTGTTCTCAGCTCTGTTTCAGGGGGTGTTGGCGTTGCCCAGTCTGTTTGGACACAGCCTGGAGGGAATTTCTCACTCATTTTCCAGGTCCGCCTCCTCGGAGTGGTCTCCAAGGGACAACCTACCCTGGTGGTCATGGAGCTGATGGCACATGGAGATCTGAAAAGTTACCTCCGCTCTTTGAGACCTGAAGCTGAGGTAAAGACAGGAGAGAGGGAGTCTGTTGTGGAACAGAGTGACTTGCTTTGGGGTTTAATACTTCTGTATTTAATGGCTTTAAGCTGAAAGAAGGTAGATTTGATTTGATATTGTGAAGAAATTCTTGGCTGTGAGGGTGGGGAGGGCCTGGCACAGGTTGCCCAGAGAAGCTGGAATGTCCAAGGCCAGGTTGGAAAGTGTCCCTGCCCATGGCAGGGGGTTAGAACTGGATGATCTTTAAGGTCACTTCTAACCCAAACCACTCTGTGACCCTGTGATTGTTCACTGCAGAATAACCCCGGCCGGCCGCCCCCGACGCTGAGGGAGATGATCCAGATGGCCGCGGAGATCGCCGACGGCATGGCCTACCTGAACGCCAAGAAGTTCGTGCACAGGGACCTGGCGGCTCGGAACTGCATGGTGGCAGAGGACTTCACTGTGAAAATAGGGGGTGGGTACTGCTGGATCAGAAAATGATCCCTAAGGGCCCTTCCAGCCCAGGCCGTTCTGCGATCAGAGACGGTTCTGTGCATCGTGTTCCTTGTAAAGGCAAACTGATGAAACCGATGTGTCAAACACGGGTGATTCTCACTGTCTGCCTTTGGGAAGTTGCAGCACTTCCCTCTGTTTCTTCCCTGTGACAGAATTGTGTGGATGTCAGTATGAGCAATATCTCCTGTAGAACCAGAGCAGCTTTTCTCACCTTCTCTATTCCAAACCTCTGTCCTAAAAGTTCGTTTCTCTTCCAGCCTAAACTTACCTGGGTTTGTCTCACTGGTCTTTGC
Source organism: Dicrurus megarhynchus (assembly GCA_013399195.1). Lineage (NCBI taxonomy): Eukaryota > Metazoa > Chordata > Aves > Passeriformes > Dicruridae > Dicrurus > Dicrurus megarhynchus. The sequence goes on along the minus strand of VXAD01004648.1, from coordinate 163,419 downwards.
TTCTATGAGAATTATGACAAAGAAGGTGTTGGGTACAACAAACCCACTGCTGATAATCCTGTCATTGGGTCAGGTGGCTTTTAAAAGTAATTTAACCCAGTTTTTAACCCAAACTCTTTTAGAAATAAGTAAATACAACATTTAAAAATAACCCAAAACCCCACAGTGTGGTGATTTTTCAGAGCTCTCTGGAGTTAAAGCCAGGGCAGTGGGATTTCAGGCAAAGGGAGCTCTGTTTTACTTACAGAGGATGAATAAAATAATGTTTAGAATAGAAACTGTCACCAAAAAATTTAACTCTGGAGTCTCTGTTGTGGCTCTGTAGAAAAAATGCAGGAAAAGGGAAATGTTTTGAACATTAATCACGAGGTGACAGATGAGTGCAGGCCGGGCTTTGGCAGTGAGGGGAAGGCAACATCCATCTGGAGATGTTGCACAGGAAAAGCAGGGTGGAGGGAGAGGCATTTAACACATCCCAATTGCTTCTCTCAGACTTTGGGATGACCAGGGACATCTACGAGACGGATTATTACCGCAAGGGAGGCAAAGGGCTGCTGCCCGTGCGCTGGATGGCCCCGGAGTCGCTGAAGGATGGGGTGTTCACCACGTACTCCGACGTGTGGTAAGTTGTTCTCTGCAATCCCAGATGGATTCCAGCTCAGGAGCTCCTTGTTTTAGCACACACAGTTTAAACTGACTTGTTCAGAGCACAGACAAAACAAAGCCGTTGTTTTGAAACACTTCCATAAAAATACAGTGGTGTTCTTTTGAAGCGTGTGTTTTCCAAAATAACTCTGTCATTGGGAGGGCTCCAGGATGTTTTGTTCTCACCAGGAGTCTTCTCTCTCCCTTAGGTCATTTGGTGTTGTCCTTTGGGAAATAAGCAGCTTGGCAGAGCAGCCGTACCAGGGACTCTCCAACGAACAGGTGCTAAAGTTTGTCATGGATGGAGGATACCTGGATCAGCCGGACAACTGCCCGGAGAGGCTGTAAGTGGGGAAGCAGGGACAACCAGCTGAGCTGCACTCTTTGCCTCAAGTATGGCCTACAAAGATGGCCTGGCCTGTGACGCCTCTTAACCCGTCCTCGGCTAGGGAGGAGCAAAACAGACTTTAGTGAGGCACCTTCCACAGAAATTCCACCAAAGCATCCTTAGTGATCCAGGGAAGGGGCTGCCCAGGGAGGTTTGGAGTCCCCATCCCTGGAGGCGTCCAAGGAATGACTGGACGTGGCACTCAGTGCTCTGGGCTGGGTGACAAGGTGGGGATTGGTCAAAGGTTGGACTCAGTGATCTTGGGAGGTCTTCTACAACCTCAGTGATCCCGGGATTCTGTGTGAGGAGTCACCCTGGAGCAGTTGTGAGGGAAAGCAGCTCTGGCTGGAAAAGGGAGCACAGATGGTAACTCTCTGGTTCTGGTAGCCTCTTCCCCCAGCTGCTTCTGGCCAAAACAGCACTTCCAGAGTCATAAAAGAAACATGTTTTGTGAGTATGCCTATGAAAAAAGCCTGCTGTGCTGGACATTTGTCTGATGGCCAGTTACAAACTCCAGTTTGAAACTCTATTTGTATTTGTAAGTTCTTTCTCCATGGTGTCTGATAACATGTGACCTCTTGCTGCAGCCTTTCTTTTGGGTGGGATGTTTACAGGACCTCTGTCCCCTGCCCAGCCTCCCATTTTCCTTGAAGTTTTGGGAGCTTTGTTATCTTTCAGGCTGAGTTAAAATTAAAAGGGAATTAATTAAAACATGATGACCTGGCTGTAAGTGCATGTGTGCACACACACACACACAGAGTCTGTGAACCACAGCCCTGTTTCCTTCGGGAGCCAAGTTAAGAACAATTGAAGGAATCGGAAGGAATTTTTCATCTAGACAGAAATAGAGAAAAAGGAGTGTCAGGATCTACAGGCAAATGTGGAGGCTGGAAAGAGAACAAACAACCTGGGGTGTCAGAGGCGTAGTGTGCGTGGGGGGGTCTGCCATGGGTGCCAGCCTTGGTCTGCACGTGGAATTGTTCCTCCTGCCCCTGACTCTGCTCTGTCCTGCTGCAGGCACAGCCTGATGCAGATGTGCTGGCAGTACAACCCGAAGATGCGCCCCACCTTTATCGAGATCATCGAGATGCTGAAGGAGGACTTGCACCCCAGCTTCCACGAGGTCTCCTTCTTCTACAGCGAGGAGAACAAACCTCTGGAGACGGAGGAGTACGAGATGGACTTCGAGAACATGGAGAGCATTCCCCTCGACCCCTCCTCGTACTCCCAGAGGGACAAAGTGCTGGGGAGGGACAATGGACCCTCCATGGCCCTCAAGGGGAACTACGAGGAGCACATCCCTTACACTCACATGAACGGTGGCAAGAAAAACGGGCGGATTCTCTCCATGCCCAGGTCAAGTCCTTCCTAACACTTCCTGTTTGGCCCAAGGGTTGTGTCTGCTTTTTTCCCCCTCCACAAATCTCAGGACTCTTGTTATTGCTGCCACAGTGTATGACACACATCTACAAACTCTTCAGATTTTTAATCATCTTACGATTAATTTTTTTTTTTTTTTTTTTGCCAAGTTGACTGGTTGTCAGTGGACTTATCTGTGAACATAAATGGAAGAGGTTTCCGTGGCTGCTGTCCCTTCTGTAACCATGGTTTCACAACAGGAAGCGACCGTGTGAGTTCAACTGAAGGAGAAGCATCCGCGTTTGCCAACAGAAGACGTGAAGTTCTCTGGTGCCTGAGCTACAGCCCAGCAGTGCGGAACAAGAGCATTTCCAGTAGAATTCCAGGCTTTCAGGCAGGCTCTCCACTGCAGCTGAAGGATTCAACACGTCAGTCGGACGCGCCAGATCCTCAGATTGACCAAGAGCTGCTGCTTTCATACTTTGTTTTCAAGGGGTGAAAGCCCCGGGGTGCGTGCGTGGGTGTGTGTGTGCGTGTGTGCAGTATCAACGTGTGGGGTGTAACCTACAGCTAAAGAGACACTTCTGGTTTTGTACACAACTTACAGCGCTTTCAGGCACATGGTGGGATTCTTGGGGTGTCCTGCACAGGGCCAGGAGTTGGACTCGATGATCCTGGTGGGTCCCTTCCAACTCAGCATATTCTATGGTTCTCTGTTCTCACAGGAGCTTTCCTCCTCTTGGAAGTGCGTACTCATCTTTTTTCCCTGTTTCCCTGGAGGGACTGAATCCTAAACAGATTATTTTTATATTGAGGACTCTTGGGAGCAGGTTTTCTCTCATTAACAAATGAGGAGAACGTGCTGGGAGCTAAATGAGCAGAACTCTGAGATTTGTGGGTACTTTTAAGACCAAACGAAGTAGGAGTCCCCTGACCTGAGACACGGAGTTTTCTGTACTTACAGCATTGAGTATATATATTGTTTGTTGTAACATATTTAAAGATGTCTTTAGTTTAAATTTTAACTTCATATAAATTATTGACTGTTTATGATCCTTTTGGGGCGGGGAGAGCTTTGGGGGATTGTTTGGTCTTAAAGTGGTCCAAAGATTTCAGAATGAACTAATTTTAGCCTTGCAGGAGCGATGAAGCACATGTTCAGTTCATACTTGACAAGGCTTTGTAATAGTTTCATGATTTATACAACACAGTCAGCTGGCTCCAGTTGAAGCCCTGTCTTGGGTGTTGGGAGCTGAAGGACACAGAACATCCTGGCCTCGAGTCCTGCTCCTCCTCTGCCCCCGCGTCCCTCGCTTCGCCTTCCGTGCCACAGACTCAGCCAGCGAGAGAGGACGAGCACGAACTGGAGCTGAGAAAGGGACGCTGAAGGGGGGAGCACAAAGCCCTGGGCTCTGCACGCCGGAGGTGACCGTGGCTCGCTGCCTGTCTGCTGCTCCCAGGCCTCCAGCCTGGTGTTCCCCGAGATTGCCGCTGCAGAACTCCCGGGACGCGGCTCGTCGGGATGTCAGCGCTCGCCGTCAGGACTGTGCTTTGTTGTGCTGCTGTTTGCAAAGACAGAGCTGATGGGCACCTGATGGTGGAGAGTAATGGTGAAACTCAGCCGGGGCTGGCGGTGCGGAGGGAGCGAGCTGGCGGGAGCAGCGCGGGAGCAGGGAAGGAAGATGATGGATGTCGCAGGCCCGTGCCATGCAGGAGGTGCTTGAACAGCAGGGAGAGATGCTCAGTCCTTCACTTCTCCTGCTGGAGAAGTCCAAGATCTGTTTTGTGCTCTCTGCCAGGAGAAAGCGAGGTGCCCTGGCTCGGGAGAGCGCTGAGCTGGTCTGTGCCTCCAGCCCAGGCAGTGCTGCTGCTGTGGGCGAAGCAGAGGGGCTGGAGGCCGTAGGGAAGAGCTCTCCGAGCCCACACCCGGGGGTGCAGCTGGTTCTGGTAACCTCTGCCCCCAGCTGCTTCTGGCCAAAACAGCGCTGCCAGAGTCATAAAAGGGGGGACGACGGACTCTGGGCAGCACCGGGAGCTGTCGGGCCCTGTGCTGCTGGAGGCTGGTCGGTTCGGCCCAGGTGGGGGGTACAGGTTGCTCCGCAAATTTGGGTGGAAAACACAGTCCAGACATGGGTAAAAACCTTTGGATTTCAAAAGGCCTCGTTTACATTTCTTCTGCTTTACAAAGTTGTAACTGTTTAGCAGCTCTATACTACACTGCAGGAAAGAAGACATACTCTCACACTTTTCTAAGGAAGAGAAGTTTTTCTTATTAGAATTTTTTTATTTATTTTAATATATAAAACACTGTAAAAAAAAAAGCAACAAACAATTTGTTTTCTTAAACACACAGAACATGTAAATTTGTATCTGCAAAATCTTGGCAGGTGGATGTGGTGGGATTATTTTTGCCCTGTTCTGGTGCAGTCTACCTCAGTGTTTCTTAAGGATATTTTTTAATACTACGCACCTCTAAACCTGTTTAAATATTCTGGTCTGGACCTATTGTGGATCAGGGAAAATCAGTATCAGCTGATTCCAATACCAGGGACCATTCATGAAGGGAATGGGAAGGAGAATGGCTCATCACCGTTGATCCCTAATCTGAACAGTAGTGGCCAATGAACCCATTTACAAATTTGGATCTGATCTCATCCCTTAGTTCTGTTGTGATTTAAAAAAAAAAAAAGAACAAAAGAGCCATTTAAATGTTTGGACTTTAGTGAACTCACGACCTAAAAGGAGCAGGCTGCTTCCTCTTGGAGCAGCATGTGCCAGCGTGGAGCAGGAACTGGGACCAGCCCTTGCTGTTGGGGTTGCATTGGGGTGGCTCGGTCACTGCTCTTCTCACTGAGCACAGGTGACCCAGGGTCCTGCCAGTGACCTCCTGAAACAAACCTTTCCCAGCACGCCCTTGCTCGGATAACATTTCCAATGGCAGTGATCATAACTGTGGCAATAGAAGATCTTTTAGCTAAAGGAACATTGGAACCTCGTATTGGGTCTGGCTTTTCCACGCAGTTGATACTGGTTGGCCCTGTGAGTACACATGGTTTGCAACACTTGGATGGCTGAGCCAGGGAGCGTGTGCTGCTCCATGGACAGGCAGTCCCTTCCCGTGGCTCGCCGTGTCACCTTCACTCTGCACCGAACGGAGCAGTCGTTTGTACCCAGCACTGTGTGTAAGGTTACTCATCCTTCCTACCTTGTGCCCAGGGGGAGGGAAGGCGTGTGGTACCGGTGGTGAGGGTATCGGATTTCTCCTCTGTAAAACAAATAACACTAGTGGTTGCTGCTCGTGGCTGTTACAGATCACACTCGGCTGTAGAATTAGGAAGAACAAATGAACATCACCCGCAAAGCCCAGCTCTCGCTGCTGGAAAATCCTTCCTTGGCTCACAGCCGACACTTTGGTCTCTGCTGCTGGAAGATCCTCGCCCCAGGGATGCCCGAATGCCTCACTCAGATCTCGCAGATTCCAGCTCAGAGAATTCCTGCAAGTGGAGACTCATGTGCTATTGAAACCTCTGCTGCCAGGGACCCCAGCCCGGGCAGGGGTGCTGTGCTGAGCCTTCCTCGGGGGAGCTGCTGCTCTTTGCTCCGGCCAGATCCTTATGGGGCAGAATTCCCCAGCTGCAGTGGAAGCGCAACACTCGCTGCTGCTGCTGGTGCTGCTCCTGCTGCTGCTTTAGGAGGAGCCAAACGCTGGTGCAGGAGAGCAGGTGGGATGGCTGGAGGAGGGCAGCCAGCAGTGGGAAGCTCTTTCCTTGCTTTAGTATTTGTTGGAGGGTTGGCTCCTGCCCTTTGTGGGCAGAGAACGGCCTGCTTGCAGCACAGGGCAGCAGGACAGACCCCTCAGCCTGTCCAACAGCAGCTGGAGCCTCCTGGGCACAGCCGGGCACCACCACGTAGCCAGAAATTCACTCCAGTGAATCAGGAGGAGCAAGAAGCTGAGCTCTGCTGAGCTTTCACTGAGAAAATGTCTGAAGTGCGAGGCTGGAGAGGTTTCTCAGAAAGGTTTCCACATTAAACTCGATTGCCACTTCCCGAACGGCTCTTGCCAATCTGGAACTTCTCCTGCGGGCCAGCGCAGCACTGCAGAGCTTGGCTGCTGGGTTAGGAACGTGTCTGTCTTGGCTGCTTGTAAATACTCTATTGTGTTGTAAAATAGAAGAGCTCAGACATAAACTCTGTGCCAGCACTGGGTTGGGAAAGGTGATGGGAACTAGACCACGCTGCAGCGATGATGGTAAAGCAGCTGTGTGGGTATGAAGAGGCTGCTTTTAGGTTGCTAAAGGGTACTCTTAATTTATGGGTAGTTTATCTCTTTCCTCCTAAATTTGTATTATAGTGATGGGACACTTTGCTTAATTTTAGTCTGTTGCCTATAGTGTTGGTATCTCTTTGGAAAAAAAAGATCTCAAAGGCGCTTCTTGTGTTACTGAGCTGACTGTGCTGAAGGCAAATAGGAAATGACAGGAGCGAGAAGGGTGCTGAGCCTCTGCTTTAGAGGAGGGAGGGAGGCAGTCGAGTTCCCTCTCAGTGCCACTGTGACACAAAGATGGACCCTGAGGTGTCCCGGGCCCTTCCTGCTACCAAGACTGGAACCTTGTTTTACAAGCCAGAACGTAAAATATCTTTGTGCCATAAAACCTTACTGTCAAGGCTGTGCCAGGTGCTCCCGTGATCCGTGTGGGATTGGCTCAGAGCCTGGAGGGAGCACGGAACTGCAGATGAACCCTGTGATCCTCTCGGAGCCGGGGACTCGCAGGAACCCCGGCCCTGCCCAAAGAGCCGCCGCCCCTCGGAGTGTCCTGTGGTCCAGGGAAAGGAACTGCTGAATGGGTTGGAATCAAGTAGTAGTTGCTTCGTGAAATTCATCATAAGATTAGTTTGGTATTTGTATGAACTTAATGGAATTTGGCCTTTTTATTACCTTCTGCTTGGCTCTGTGTTCCCTCTGCTTGGATTCTGTCCGTGAGTGTCGGTGTAAAGCCTTGACGTGTTCAGCCTCGTTAGGAGCATCACAAGAGTGAAGCCAATCATCCAGCTGACTTTTGGAGGAACCTGACTGTTGAAAAGCAACTCTAAAGTTACCGTTTTTAGCAAATCTGCTGTCATTAAATGTGTATTTCTTTTTAAAATGAATTTGCTTGTCCTTCTCAAAAGGAAGCACTTATTCTTGCAGTTTGGGCAAATTCACTGCAGCACAATGCAAGCTGTAAGGGGACAGGTAGAGAAATGACTTTTTAAATATTGTATAATAAAGTTAGTATTAACTCCTATGGTGTTGTTATTTTTTTGCCAACAGATTTGCAATCAGCCAGAAATTCTCTTCCTGGTAGTGGTTTTGTTCCCACTCCAGTGTTCCAACTGGTGGTGTTAAATAGTTTCCTTTCTCAGCCCAGAAAGGTCCCTTGGGAACAGGGTCTGGTGGCTGGGAGGACCTGGAATAGTCCTGGCAGCTAAAGAGGAGCCATCAGTAGAGGTTAAATGTGGGCTCTTGCTTAGCTGAGCCCCAGCCCCTGGTCAGTCCCAGCAGCACCAGTGAATCTTGAGCTGAGGACTCTTTACCTGCGAGCTCCAAGCTGGACTCGACACCAAAGCTTTGTAAATCCAGCCTCTCCCAGCAGCATTCCAACACTTCCACCATCCCCGCTTCCAAGTCTTTTCCCATAACCGAGTCCCATGAAAACTGATGGGAGAATTTTAGAAAGGCCACTTCTAAATCTGCAAAGGAAGAGTGTTATTTAAGCAGGAAAAGCGTCACCTTTTGCTTTAGTTTGGGGAATGATTTTATTCTTGGAGTATCAAAACTGGTTTGTATTTGAGGACCCTCATGGATGGGGGAACTGGACATCAGCTTCATCCAACACAGCCCAAAGCAAACCCTCTCTGCTTCACTTAAACCACAGACAGTTTCAGTTACATGTTAAGTGATGTTCTTTGAAGTCTTGGGGTTTTTATTTTTTTCCCCAGTTCATTCTTGCTGCTCCCACCTTTCCCTCAGCGTATCTAAGGTTCCAGAATACAAATAGTACTGCAGATACCTCTTGTTTGAAATAAAGGATCAAATGTGCCATGATTTTTTTTAAAAAGGAAGAAAAAAAAGAAAAACCTTCCCCCTTGATTTATTTTTTCAATGTTTTCATATCTAAGAGCCAAGCAGTGACATGTACAGAAAATCTTTGAATAGTAAAAAAAAAAAAATCCTTGCTGTGTGTCAGAATATTGAACAATTAACTGTTTATATTAAAATTCTGAATAAATTATCCAAGAATAACTGTTCATTTTGTGTCTGCTGTCTGTGCAGCACTGAAGGCTGCTTTGCCATGGAGAAAGCACTAAATTCGTACCTTGGAATAAGTTGCAAAATAAATGGTGTTAAGGAAAAAACCAAAACCCACAGCTCAACCAACTCAAGGCTTGTGGTGCGAAGCCAGTGGAACTCCTCTGCCTGATGGCTCTGGTGATCCCTGTCCTCACCTCAGGGCTCTTGGGTGATGCCTCTGATGCTGTCAGGTGAACTTGGGGACCAGGATTCCTTCTGGAGCATCGAGAGCTGTGGCTCTGTGATGTAATTCTGTTATTTCCCGGGCATGGCCCAGGTGTTCCCTCCTTGGAGGGGACAAACTCCTCACTGGTGCTTTTAAAGCATCGAAGGCAGAGGATCAGCCCTGTCCTGTAGTGGAGCTGCTGTAACTGGGTGTGCACCAGGAACCTCCTGTCCCTCCTCCTGTCCTGCCCAGGCCCCTCTGGGGGCGTTTGTAACTCAAACCTGGTTTTGTTTCACCAGAGCCAAGGTTTCCCTCCTGATCGGCTGCAGCAGTGAGGTGAGGTCTGCCCCCTCCTGTCAGGGAGTTGTGCAGAGCCACAAGGTCCCCCCTGAGCCTTCTCCAGGCTGACACCCTCCAGCCCCTCAATGTCTTTCTCGCAGTGAGAGGCCCAGAACTGGACTCAGCACTCAAGGTCTCACCAGTGCCATTTTTTTCTAAGCCTGTCCAGAATTCTCTCACTGTGAGAATAATCATAAACAAACTGGTATTTTAAGATGTTTTGGAGTTGCTTCTTCTGGCACAGGCTTGTTCTCTGGGGATCCTAAAATGCAAAAATAAGCAAAGCCACAAAACGAACTTGTTGTCCCAGGAGGTTTGCTTCCCACTGGGCTCTTTGGGATGCTGTGGGGAGGCTGCTGAGGCTCAGACAGCCCTCGTGCCATTATCCCTCATCACTTCCAGACTGCTTTGGCACCCCCCAAGCCGTGTCAGACACGTGGCAGGAGGAAAAGAGCTCGTCTTGTTTGAGCCAAGGACAACTCACCATCCCATCAGCCAGAGCAGCTGCCTGGTGTTTAGGAGCTGCCCTGATCTCTGATGCTAATTGAGCTCTTGTGGACTTTAGAGAAATTAAACCGTAATTCCTCTTTGCTCTTGTGGTTTCCTGGAGCACAGGGTAATTGCTATTCTAAGTGCTGCCAAAGCTGCGGTCTCTGAGTAATTGGAGTGTGAGTGGTTCTTGTTCTGATTAGGGTTTGGCTGGGGCTGGTGAGTGCTCGGGGCTCTGGGATGAGGAGCATGTGTGAATCAGCCCACTGGGCTTGTTGGGAAGGAGGGAATGGCTGGGCCAACAAACCCGAGGCTGGACCCGAGGGGCTCTGTCTGCTGTACCAAGGGCAGGGCAGGGGCACTGCCTTGGAGCTGAAGTCTTTGTCTCTCTCCTGTACAGGTGAATAAGCTCAGTGCAAGCGTTTCTGTGCTTTCTTCACCCTGCATAAGACAGACCTGCTGGGCTTTGGGGTCTCTGTTGCTCCACAAGTCAAACCATGACAACAAAGACCAGGGACTCGTTAGGAGGAGCCCTGTGTAGGAGGCTAAGGAGCCATGGTGCAAGGAGCCCACGGGCTGGGCCAGGCGTGCGGGGTTCTCAGGGCACACACAGCGGTTTTTCTCCGAAGGGAACAGGAAGCAGTTGCGGCAATAGCTGCTCCTCGCCGCCATCGTGACTTCAGGGCTCCCAGGGCCCCTGCACCGGCCGCTTCAGGGTCCGCAGCCCCCCTGGTGACCCTGCTGGACCCTCCCAGAGCCCAGACCCCCACGAGGGTGGGAGCGAAGAGCACTGGGGCCGCTGCGGTGGGAAGTGCGGCATGGGAGAGGTGGGTTTGTTTGTGCCGTCGGAAAGGGGAAGCGGTGAGAGGGTTGAGCAAACCGCCCTCATGGCCGCTGCTTCCCCGGTGAGGCTCCGCTTCTCGCTCTGCTCCAGCAGCTGGAGGAGAAGCCGGGGCTGTCAGATCTGAGCGTGCACTAGGAACCCTCCACAGAGATGCCTCCAGCCCTCAGGGTAAGTCGCTCTCTGCACAAGCTCCATCCCACAGCAGCGGGGTTGTCACTCACCTTCCTCAAGGCCTTGTGAGGAAGCAGCTTGTCTTGAAGCCAAAAGTCCCAGTGCTGGGTTTGTGCAGCCTCCCTCCTGCACGAGTTTCAATGCAAAACATGGACTGGGGAGGCTCAGCCTACACGGGGTTTTGCTCTGCTGTGAGTGAAGAGGAGATGAGGTCAGGGTTTAACCCCCAGGTGTCCCCATGGCAGGCTCTGGGGCAGTGCTGGGCTGGCTGGGTACCCTTTGAGTGCTGCTCTTGGCTCCTGCTGCTGCTGTGCCACAGCTGAATGTTTGCAAAAACACCCTGGCACTGCCCACAGCTGGGTTTGAGGTGTGCACGAGAGGGGTCCATGCCCGGGATCCCCAAATTCCACTCTGGACTGCCCACTCCAGGGCTGGTCCCCAGTGTTATCAGGGAGATGGAAGCAGAGGGGATGGAGACAGGACTGTAGTGGGCAGGTGACACTTTGGGGTTTGTGGCCAGGCAAGAAAAATTGTTTTTGACACATGCTTTTGTGTATCACCAGCCCAGCCTGGGCTCCAAGCTGTGGAGGTACCTGTGGTCATTCCCAGACTGGGGAATGCTGGGCTCTGCTCAGTGAGGCCACAGGCATCAGCTGAACAGCAAGGAGGAGTTTTGGTCTGGCCTCAGAGCCCAGCAGCTGCACTGGGGTAAAACTTGGCTTCTTTAGCCTAATTGAGGGGTTGGGAGGGAAGTCTGGAGCCTGTTTGGGCTGTGAGGCTGGTGCCAACTGGGAGCAGTGGGCTTGGAGGGTGAGGAGTTGGGTCTCTTGGGGTAGTCTGGAGTTAGCTGAGATTGCTCCCACCTGCCTCCCTGTGTGGGAGAGCTGAGGAGGGCTTGGAGAAAGGCCCTTGCCAGGGGACTGGGACTAGCTGTGAGCTGCAGGATGATGCTGATGTTGTGGAGGGATAGGGTCTCTTGCAGAGGCTCTGCCACAGCATTTGAAAGTGAGAAAAAAGTGTAAATAGCGAGGCTTCATAAACGTCCTGTAAAGACATCAAACTTTGTAAGTATCAACTCTGACCCTTCACTAAAGGTGACTCTTACCCAGGTGAGAAGGAGTACCTGAAAGCTCATGGTCTGTCACGCTCACAGCCATGAACGGAGCAGGGAGGCTTTGGCAGAGGGCAGGGGGGCTGTGATGTGTTAACAGCTTGTTTTCTGTTTCTGTCCACAAGCCTCGAGCAGCGCTCAGGGGCTGTGTGTGCTCCAAGACCACTAATCCCCAGGCCCAGCTGTAGGAAGTCACTGACCTGTCACACAGGTGGGAACGCCAGGGACCAGGAATTTCTCTCTGGCTACAGCTTCCATCAGCTGATACTTCTGACAAAACACTTGGCTTCTCCACTCCCCCCTTGGCAGCCCCTGGGCTGCAGCCTGCAGCGCTGCCTTAGAGCGCGCTGAGCTCTGCCGTGCTCCGTGCCGGCGTCTCCTGCTCGGGGTCCTGCCTTGCACGGGGCTCCCAAATGTCAGACTCGCTGCTCAACCACTCCTGGCCATCGTTTTCCAAGCGCTGGAAGAAGAGATGGTCCTTTAAGCGAGGTAATGGCCTTTGGGGACAGGGGGCTGAGCGTGTGGTGGGAGCTGGGCTGTGGCAGGGACAGCCTGTCCTGGACTGAGCAGGTACCAAAGAACCCCGGGGGCCCCAGGCAGAGCTTGTTCCGAGGGGGAACAGAGCTTGTCCTGCAGGGGACACTGCCTTTATGGTGGTTAACGCTTTTCCTTCCATTTAATCTTCTTTTCAAGGCACATAATTGCCTCCAGGAGCTGGGTAATGGGTTAAATATCAGCCTTCTGGTTTTGTAATAAGTTTGTTTCGTGGCTGGCAGTGAGCTGGAGGTCCCGGTGCTTGCAGACAGCTGTCTCCGCACGCTGCCTGGCCAGAGTTTGGTGTTTGAGCAGATGTGGGGGAAAAGACTCCTCCGGTTTTCAGTGAGGGCTGACGAGCAGAGCCCCCATGTCCGGAGCCCTGGCGGTTTGGGTGGCCCTGGCTGGGCTTCACTTTGTCCAGCAGCAGGGGTGGGAAATGGCAGCAATTGGTGTGAAGTGGCCTCATTTCTGCATGCGGTGCCGTGACTTGGAAAGAGGGAAGTGAGAGCCCCGGGAAGCAGGACATTTGCAGTCCTGGAGGAGCCAGACACTGCTTGTGTCCTTGTGAGCAAACACTTCCTTCAGGCTGATGCTTTTGGGTACCTTTACCTGCAGCATCAGAGCTCCAGCTACTCTTTCTCCTTCATTATTCCCCACCCACTCCCAGTTCTCTTCTGGAGTGGATGTGCAGGAGACCAAGATCCAAACTGAGCAGTTGAAGGAAGGTTAATTCAGAGCAGGAGGCAGAGTCCTGCAGGCTCTGATGGGTGGTGAGCCCCAAGCAGCTCCCCCAAGCCCCAGCTGCACACCCCACTCCAGCCTCCCCAGTGCCATGCCTGCTGGGGGGTTATGGGCTCGCTGGAAAGACTCAGGTGGGCTGATTTCTCTAACGAATGAATCAGCCTCACGGTGCTCCCAAGCACTGACTGCTTTGGAGAAGGCCTGGGTACAGCCAGCTCCCTTCAGCAGGTGCTTGCAGAGCAGTTTGTCCTGTTGGGGCTTGTGCTTGGGCACAAAATGCTCGGGTCTCACTCAGCCCCTCTCCCACGCTGATGTTCTGTAGTGTGGCACTCGCTGGTCCACGTGGGACAAACCCTCAGTGCCCCACAGAGCCACTGCAGGAACCTGCACAGTGACTTGGAGGGACTCAGAGGGGCTGCAAACCCCCCTGAGCCCTGCTGAGACCCTTCAGCTGAGAGACAGCAGAGAACAGTCCTGGCTCCCTGCTCCTCTGCCCTCCGTGCCCAAGAGCCCGGCCCCAGGCGCGGTGATAAGGCAGCAGCTCTGTACAGTGTGTTACAGTGTGGGACAGCTTATCTTCCCCTGCTCCTGCCCACAGCCAATCCCCACCGCTGCCAGGGCTGGCCATGAGGGGCCCACGCCAGGCGAGGGAGTGCACTTCAGCAGATCTTGGCACAGGGAGTTCAGCACTTGCTTTCCAGAGGTTTTTCCCTATAGCTCTGGACACCCTGCAACAGGATATGTGAAGGGCAGCTGGTGTGGGGCCAGCAGGGCAGGGGTGGGTCAGGGGAAGATGGAATCATTTTTGTTTCTTGTCCATGATGCTCTCCGTGGTTTCCCAACGGTCTCTATCCCTGACTGCTGGGAAATGCCCAGACATTCTCGTCTTTCCTTCCTCCTGGGATTGTTTCACGGAGCAGAATTGCCCAGTGCCTTTGTCCTGCCACATTTGGTGTGGTCTTTCCCTGGTGGGAATGCAGACAGTGTTTGATGTTGGAGGATGTGACTGGTGTGGCCAGAGCTCACATCCATGTTTTCCTCTGATGTGTCCCCTCCCAGCGCCAGCCTGGCTCCAGGGTCACTTGGGGACATGCAGCATGCTGCACCGAGCCAACGGACAGGCAGGTGAGGATGGGACACTGCTGGCAGGGCTGGTTCCAGTGCTGGCTGCTCTGGTGCTGTCACCTGCTATGACACCTGTGGGTGCAGCTCCAGTGGCCGGCCTGTCCCACGGACACCAGCAGAGCCGCTTACAGGAGGGAGGGTTTGACTGAAGGTCTGAATGGGAATTATGAAAATTTCTGTTGGGATCCCAGAGGCCTTGGGCACAGTTAGAGCAGCATGAAGCCTTTTTCCTTGAGCCAGAGCAGCTCAGCCAGCTGATCTCGCTGTCCCCACAGCATCAAGCCCCCTGAGACCATCCCAGACTGTCACATGCCACGGATGCCTGTTACTGCTTCCTTCCTCCCCACGCAGCAGTCCGGAGTTGTCATGTTTCACCCGTGGGAAGCTCTGGCAAAGTGCAGGAACCATCCCAGCCCAGCCAGCAATGCTTCCTCCCCAGCTCTGCCCTGGGAATTCCTCTGAGGAGGCTGCTCCCTGGCAGCAATAACCTTTTATGGTTTCCAGCCAGAGACGAATTAAGCAACTGCAATACCTAATCTGCTTAATGTTCTCCTAAAGCAAACAGCATTTGTTCTTGAAAGTGTCATTTTGTTATCCCATCTCCAGCTTCAGCTGAGGAAAGGTGATTGCTGCTGTCTGCCAGTGCCTGGGGGGCTGAGATTCCCTGTCCCCTTGCCACCGTGCCGGAGCCTGGGTCCTTCCAAGCAGGCAGAGTGCGGGACACCCAAGGGGCTCCAGAGTTTGCCATACTTGCTGACACATTGGTGACCACCTTGATCATTGATACGGGGATGTTCACAGCCCCCCAGACCTGCCTCCTTCCTATGTGTGCTCCACGCTGGTCCTTCCTTGCCCATCATCCCACAACCTGACGCCCGAAGGCGTTTTTTCCCCGTGAGCTCCTCCGTCAGCCCCTTACCCAAGCGCCTGCTCCATGCTCGGTGCCAGCCCAGCCTCTGCAGTGGGAGCCCGGCACTGCCGTGCCTGGTGCTCACACATTGCCTAAAATGGTGTCCCCAAGGCTGCCGCCGTGTGTGCCGCGTGCCGCTGCCTCGACCCCGAGCTCTGATTTATCGCGTGTTGAACCGAGTGTCTGAAGCCTCCGAGGAGGATTTAAGTCCTTTGGTGGGTCTGGACGGGGTCTGTTGACTGCAGCCTATGCCTTGGCCAAATCCTGAGCCCTGAATGGCACAGGCACAGCACAGGGAATATTTTCCAGGCCTCCGAGGAGCTGACTCTGTTCCAGGGATCCACTTTAGGGCTGCATGGAGCCTGGTGCAGGCCCAGAGTAGCCTTGGTGGGACGGCTGGACGCTGCTTGGGAGGAAAAACTTGTTTTAGTTAAACCTTCAGGCCAGGGCTCTGGCCTCTGTCAGGCCACAGCCCTTGTCAGCTCCTGCCGCCTCCCAGGGCTTTGCTGCTTTCCCTGTGGGTAGTTTGCTGCTGAAGGGATGGCGAGAGCAGGGAATCTCCTTTTTCTTCCTTCCTGGGACTGGTATGAGGGGAAGCACCATTTGTACTGGTCTCCCTGGGATGCTCCCCACATCCTGGTTGCTGCCCCTGAGTCCATTCTACCTTAGCCTTCATCCCAGCCTGTTTGGGGGGTTCAATGGCTTTCACTGCCTGCTGAGAGCTTTGGCTGCTGTTTCCTACAAGCTCATGCCAAAACCTGCGCTGGTTCAAGGGTGTATTCACTTCAAAATGCTGATTTTTGATTGTAAGCTGAATCCAGGTGCACTGAGGAAAGCAAAAGGTGATGTTTAATAGCTCACTAAATCTCTGCCAGTTGCAGATGCAGCTCAGAGACATCCTGGGCAAGAATTGTTCTATTCATTAAAAGTGTCATGTGAAGTAAATTTTACAGCCTTGCTAGAAAGCCTGCTTCAAATTTTCCCTGGTCTTGTAGCTAGAAACCCCTTAATTAAAATAGTGCCTTCAGAAGTGTTTTCTTTCTATATTATTTATAGTCCTTCACTTGAAACCATCCCAGACATTTGAACACACCAATTGCTCCTTAAAACAGAAAATCTGGCATCTACAGTGTGCAGCGGGATCCAAGGAACAAACCTCCAAACTCTCCCTCACGTTTGCTGCCTTTTTCTAGTTGGCACCATGCAATTCCTGGCTGAATTGTGTAGCTTTATAACCCACAGCAGGACGCAAGCTTTCCAAGAGTGTGTTTTTTAACAATGTCTTTGTCATATTAACGTTTTTATGCTTGACTTTCCCGGAGTGTGACGGGTTTCTAGCAGTTTCCTGCTGGTTTTTCCCATTGGATAGATATGGCTGCTTACAGTCTTGCTGTTGTTCTCTGCATCTTCAGAGATCCACCACGGTGCTTCAGCCAACAGCCTGGCTTTTTTCCTTTGCCTCAGCTGTGTGTGTCTCAAAGGAATAAAAAGCCTCCGTGAGTCATGCGATGGTTCAGGGATTGTGGCTAAGGTTTACAGAGTGTCTCGCTCCACAGGAATGCGCTTCAGTCAGCTGGACCAACTGTTGTACCATGAAACACATCCAGACCTTGGTTTTGTTTCTCAATGAGTTATCAGAGGGTGTACACACACTCAGGTTCACACTCCTGCCTGGGGAGAATCCACAGGAGTGATCCGGAACCGGGAGAATTATATGCTCCTGGTATTCTGCATATTCAGTGTTGCCTGGAGCCACAAATGTGCCTCCAGTTTGCCTCCCAGTATCCTTTATTACCCACCCAGGCATCCTTTATTCCTTATGGGTGAAAATAAAATCTCTGTCAGTATTTTTATTCCTAGACTTCTGATTTAAATGTCCATAATGTCAGTAACAGACATCAAAATGTGCTTAATTCTTTTACTGTGGAAAAAGCCTCTGCAGCATAGGACACCCTATGGGGGTCTGGCTGGGACAGTGAAAGCCTGGTCTGTCCCCTTGCACATGCTGCAGGGATGAGGTTTCTGTTGAGGGATGAGGTTTCTGCTGCCAGGAAATCCCTGCACCAGGTTCCTACAGGATCAAGGCTGCTGTGGCCTGGAGATTGCCCAGCACTGCCTGTCTGTGAAGGAGCAGAGGGCACATGAAGCACTTCAGCGCTGCCTGATGTCACCTGTGGGTGTGCAGCTGGTTTTCCATCCCTCACAGATGTCTGGTTACCTGCTGAGACCTTCTCTGTCTTGCAGGGTCCGACTGCAAGCCGTGCTTACGGGAATTCACTGACCACCGCAGCCCTGCCTTGGAGTATCCCACCCCCAAAAGCTTCCTCCCCTCCCTGATCACTGAGGATGACTCCTTCTGCACCAGCATGGCTGAAGAGAAGGTGAGTGTCCTCTTTCCTGCTGCTACCACTGTGCAAGGCAGAGGCCAAGGGCAACAAACTGGGTGGTCAGCACCGTATCCAGAAGAGTTTGTGGTGGAGTAGGAATGGGGGAAAGGGATACTGATCCAGACTGTCAAGGAATACAACGTTATATTGCTTCTGCTGCTGGGAAAAATCATATCTACGTGCTTTGTATTGGTGTTGGGGGGAATAAGGCACAGAGGGACCCTGAGGTGGTGGGGCAGGGGCAAGTCTGGCTGTGAGGGGCAGTAGGGGAGGGTGACTATTAGAAAGTCACTTGCAAGTCTGGCCCTCCTCTGCACCCCAAGTTCTGCACAGGAGGCGTCCCCTTCGCAGGATTGGTGCGAGGCTCTCTGACAGGATTTGTGCTGCCTTTGCAGGAGGACTCGTCTTCCACAGAGCTGGATGTCCCAGCAGCAGACTTGCACAGCAGCACAGAGGATCTCCTCTCAGACTCTGCTCTCCATGGCACAGAGTATTACAAAGATCTGGGACTCCTGAGCCTGCCAACTGCCAAAGCAGCGCCAGACACAGCAGCACAGCCAGAACAAGGATCCCAGACTGTGTCTGCCCTTCGCTCGTTGGAAGAGAGACCAAGGGCTCTGAGCAAACTGTCTGTGGATGTTGCTTTTTCCAATCCCGTTTCCTGCTCCGTACGTTACAGAGAGGCTGACTGTCGTTTTCTGAACAAAGGCCACCTGTGCTCCTGTGCAGCGGTGCCAGGTGATGGTACCAGCACTTCAGAGCATGTTGCAGAGACAGACAACGAGCTGGACCTGCAGGAGGCCCAGGATTCCTTCCCCACGCTGGTGAGATCTATGTCCACCTCCCGGAGGCACAGCTGGGAGAGCCCTCTGTCACCCGTGGACTGCAGGCGCAGGTACGGAGGGCCTGTGAGTGATATTTGATGTACACAATGCAATGGAGGTGTGAGGCTGGAGACATCGCACTGCCCGCAGCTCCAGCTGCTGCTGGGTGGTCTCCCTCGCCTGTCAGCATCTGCCAGAGCAGCTGGACACCCACCGCTCATGTTGGGTGGGATGTGGAAGAGGAAGTGCTAGGGCAGACAGAGGCTTTACTGCCTCCTTGGAAGTAGGAAGATCCTCTTTTCCTGGTGTTGGGGCTGGGAAGAGGATCTCTCATTTCTGTCTGGAAGGAATCTTGAACAGCATCAGTTGCCCCGATGACCTCCATCCTCTGGCTCAAAGGGATTTTTTCCCATCAAAGAGGGATTAAGAGAGCTCTGTCAAATCCTTTTTCTTCTTGTCTGTGAGTTGGCATGGTGGGGCCTGTGCCTGCAAGCAGTGTGCTGTCCTCCAGCCCTCTGCCCTCCGCGTGGCTGCAGAGGAGGTTGCGTTTGTAGCACGATGCTGAGCTCTGGCTGGGAGCAGAGTCAGGCCTGGCATTCCTGCCATCCTCTGCTCCTGCCACATGAATGCCTTGAGCTCCAGGTTCCTCCATGAATGCTTTCCCTGCTGACAAATGTATTGATCTCCCAGCTGACTGGGATTTAGGTGCAAGCCAGCAAGGACTATTTTTATCTCTCCTCCTTATACGGTACCCTAAAATTATCTCAGCCTGAAATCTTGGCAGTTCTTTATCAAGCTCAGACTTTGGTTCTCAGACCTATTGTTGTCCCATGTGCCATGGATCATTCACAGTTTATGTTGCAACAGGCACATGAGTAACAGTGGCACGGAACGGCTGTCGGTGTCAGGGACACGTTCTGTCCCCTCGCTGGGTGATGAAGCACGTGTGAGCAGGAGGCCAGGGAAGGGGAATACACCCCACTGTTCCCTAAGCAAACGCTTCCTGAAGCCTGCCTGTGGCAGCAGGAATGAAGTGACAGTGATCTGCAGACAGAACCCATGCAGAGACTAAGATTTTCCACTGAGCTTTATCCATCATTTTGCTTCTGTGTTGTTGTCACTGCAACAGCACTTGGTGTGCAGGACACTGTGGGGCACTGGGGGAGCTGGTCCACCCCTCATTTCCCAGAAAATAATTTTTTTCTTTCCTCAAAGCTGGGCCCTGGTGGGAGCAGGATTTATGGCATGATGCCACAGTGGTGATGCGATAAACAACATCATCTGCCACTTCTAAATGCCCAGAGGGACTTTCCTGAATGGCAGCTGACAGGGCAGCAGCTCTGGGGCAGGCAGGACAGGCTGCTGCCAGGGTGGCTGCACAGTCTCAGGGGTTGCTAAGAGATCAGTGTGAGCCGTCCAGCACTAAACATCCCAGGTGAGCAAGGAGCTGGGGACTCACTGGTGGCAGCCAGAGAAGCTGTTTTTAACAGGCTCAGGACTTGGTGTCCAGGCTGACGCTTCCTGTCATTTCCTTTCCCACGTGCCTGCTCTGGTGAGCCTCCTTGGCCCAGTTGCATGAGCTCACTAGGACCACCCAGCCAAGGACACTGCAGGGGCTGTGCCATGCCGGGCACAGTGGGTCAGGTCTGCTCAACTGGCTTGTTCCTCTCCCCTGATTAGGTTCAGCCTGGATGTCACAGAGCTGGGCAGTGACCCAGAGCAGGACGATGTGGAGAAGAGGAGCCAGTCCTGCCTCCAGCCTCGTGTGTCCCTTCAGCTGCCCAAAGAGGAACTGGGAGCCTGGAGCAGCAGCCGGGGTGGCACAGTGATCAAAGTGGAGATAGAGCCGCTGCGCCCAGATCTTGTGGCCAGCCCCGGCTTGCAGGAGGTGGTGAGTGGGAAGGGCCGTGCACGGGGGCAGCAGGGCAAGCTGGGGGTAAAGAAAGCAACACACACAGGTGTCAGCTGCAGGCTGGACTCCTTCAATGCCAGCGTGGAACCAGGACGTCTGCAGGAATCTCAGCAAGGATGGGCTTTTTCAGATAAACTGCCCCATCTTGTGGGATAAGGGCCCTGAGAGCTGCCTGTAGTACAGCCCTCTTTTCCTATATATTTAGCTGGAATTTCCCTTGTGCAACCTGTGCCTGTTGCCTCTTGTCCTGTTACTGCAGCTCTAAGAAGAGGCTGGCCCTATCTTCTCTCTAATCCTCTGTCAAGTAGTTGAACACAGCAGTGTCACACTCCCTTACGCACTGCTTTGCTCTGGGGAAATACCCTTAGACTCAATTAATATTAGAAGGACAATTGCATCAGGGTGCTGCATGTCCAGTAAAAGTGAGAAGTGCCTAAGAAGGTTTCAGGCACGAGTGCCACTTACTCCAGCCTTCCTGGAGCCAACAAACAGCTAGGCCTAATGGTGTCCTGCATCATAACCCTGCCAAAACAAGAGGGAAAGGGTGAGGAATCACCTGCAATGGAGGCTCCCTTGATGCACAAAGCACCAATGATTTCTGTGACTTTTTACTTCTCCAGAAATGTGTCAGCAGTGGGAAGAGACTGAGGTCCAAATCTGTCCCATCAGCCTGTGAGACCGTTGCCTCCCCCCAGATACCTCACAGTTTCAACACTTCTCTTCCAGCTGTGGAAGGTTGGTACAGACTCTGTGCCACTAAATGGGTTCAAGGTGCGATTAAGAAGATAAAAAATGGGAACTGTAGCCTCTGGAAGCTTTCCCTTCTGCATGGTCCCAGGAGCTCCTGAAATACAAAGCCAAGCTGGTTGTGAGTCTGGCCCTGGCTAGCAGTACAGTCTCAGCTCAGACATGCCCATCCCCAGTGACACACTGCCACATAACCTCCCTGTGGCCGGTGCATTGGTCACTCCCTACTCAAGTCCCACCTGTGAGGATTGTCCCGGAGCAAAATGTACAGGTTTCAGAGCCTGGGAAGCGAAGGGGAGGCTGGCTGTCATGGGGAAGGGCTCTGGGGTGGTACCAGCTCCTACCCTACTGCAAGCAGGACCCTCAGCAGCAAATATAATACAGACTGTGGAGGGGAGGGGTAACACAGAAAAATGAGGTAGCCTTCGCTTCCCTCACAGAAATGTGGAGCAGAATCTCCCTCCCTAACTGCTCCTGGAATTTCTTCCTTACCAATCAAGACAGAGGGGGAGCCCAACAAGATTAACAGGGTCCAGTTGCATAGATTGCAATGTGGTGCTCTGCAAAGGCAAACCAGAATCCCTGCTGAGAGCGTTTTGTGTTCCAGGTGTTGAACCCCCTGCTCTGGAGATGCTGGAGAAGGACCACGTGTCCCCAGACCATGTGTAGGTATTGTCAGTCCTGGCTGGTTTGAGATGCAGGAGATTTTTGAGTGTATCTGAGCTGCTGGGCATGCAACAGCAAAGGAGATCCCACTCCGTGCTGGGGCACAGCTGAGCAGCTGGTCATAAACTAGTGCCTGAGGCTTTGTGGGGTGCAGAATGTCTGTGCAAAGATATTTTCTAATCCCTTGCCTTTCTCTTGCCCCATTGTTGGTAGGTTAATTGTCCAGAAGGTACTTCAGGAGCTGAAACATTACCATGGGTAAGTGTGTCTGGGAGAGGGACGTGTGGGCAGGTCACAGGTCTGCCTAAGACCCCTGGTAAAGGACTCTCGGTCCCTTGAGGGCCAAACCCTCAGGGTACCAGAATCACTGATTTATTTCAGTGAAACCAGGGTAGAATTGCAAGGAGAAGGGGCATTTCACGTGCCTCCTCGATAACTAAAAATGTTCCTGCCCCATCTAGAAGATGAGTTTCAGCTGACCCAGAAGTCCTGCTCTTGTGTTGTTTGCTGTGTCTGATGTCTTTTTCCTGCCCAGGGTGAAGCAGAGAGCTTGTGTGCAAGAAGGCAGCGATTCTTCCCAGCAGAACCTCACTTGGTTTGAGTTCCTGTCTAATGAGTAAGTGAGACAGCAGGTGATACATCCTTTGTGTTCCGAGAGCAGACTGATTTCAAGTCCCACTCCATGGAAGCTCTGCTGCCCTGTGTGCAGGACACTGTTCAGCCAGGACTGTGGCACTGAACAAAACTTGCACACATAGTTTGAAAGTTCAGCTCCTTATTTGCAAGTGTCTCATTAACACATGACATGGCCAAAACAGATCCTCCAGGAGATAAAAAGCTCACACTTGGGGTCCTAAAGTAATGCTTCAATGAACTTCATCAGTGATCTCCCTAAGCTGGGCTTGGTCAGTGAATTTCCCCTTTTTTAAGATGTTTTGGTCCCCTTTCAGAAATGAGGACAGTGGGAAGAGCGATAAACCAGAGAAAGGCACAAAGGTGATGCGACGCCTGAGTTCCCTGCGGAGCCGAGTCACCGGATCCTGGCAGAAGGATAAGGTGAGAGAGAGATGTTGAATTTGTGGAAGGAGTTGTTAAATTCTTCAAGTAGAAGAGGTGATCTGACCGAAGGGAACAGTTAGCTGGATAGCTTTTGGATGGCTGAGGCCTCTATGTTGGTCAGCAGATGCACTGTGACCCCTAAAGCAGTGGTAGTGCATGGAACTGAGTAGTGCATGGACCCCTGAATTCCAGCCCAGCTTGCTCCAGAGCACGTTCTGGATGCTTTCATCCCCGAATTCCAGCCCACCTTGCTCCAGGGCACGTTCTGGATGCTCTTATGCTGCCTTGGCACTGTTGTGCATAGCAAGAGGAGTGCCTTGGTTGGGTGACTGCCTGGATCACTCTTTGTGGCAGGAGGAGGCTGCAGAGGGACAGCCAAGTGTGTCCTGCCCTTCATCACAAATAGACTTCGACTAGAGGGACTGGCCCAAGCCTTGGGAAGGAGTTTGGGAAAAGCATTGCCATCCCACTGTACCTGCTGCCCACCAGCTTTCTGCTCGTTTGTACCAGTGGGGAAAGGAACGTGTGGGCAGTGCGAGGCCTGTGACTGACCTGTGTTCTTTTCTCCTTCCAGGGTAAGAGCAAAGATCAGCCCAAGGAGAGAGAGAAGGAGAAAGAGGCAAAGGAGACAAAAGAGAGGTGTAAAGATATCAATGGGCACCAGCTCGTGCCAGGGGTTTTCTCCAGTTGCACCAGCTGCTCACTGTGTGCCAAACCTCTTGGGAATAAAAGTGGTCTGCAGTGCCTGAGTGAGTATGGCTGTCACTGCCTGGCTCTGCCCCAGCCTGCGCTCCCCGCCTGCCCTCCAGCCCAGGCTGCTCTCCTGCCTAAACCAGCTCCCTGGATTGCTTCACTTCTCTGCCTGGCTCGACTCTACCCCACCACCCTGCTTGGCCTGGCTTGGTTGTTTCTCCAAACAGTCTAAATGATCTCTGAATCCTGCCTAGCAATAAGTTATTCTCATTTTCTTTGGCCACTTGACCATTTCCTGCCCCTTTCCCCCAAGGAGGGTTCTAGGTCAACTTCTCTTTTATTAATTTTTTTTTATTATCAAGTTCTGCTTTGCCTGAACAAATATCCCAACTGCCTGAGTGTAGCTGGATCTTTTCGGCTGTTTTTCACAGTTGCAGTGATGTTTCAGCTCAGCATCTGCCCCGTGCACAGGCACAGGGATTTCTAGAGCATCCAAAACTTTATTAACTAACAAAAAGTCAAATCTCGCCTCCCAGGACCTGCATGGGTGAGACTGTTGCTTTTCAGCTCTAAGTAGTGCCAGCGTGCATGGGCCTCTGTGCTCCCACTGCATCCACTGTGGCATGGCTTTGGCCGACAACCCTGTCCCTCCTCTTTGGGGCAGGTACTCAGGGCACTGAAGAACATTTTAATTCCCAAGGGATTGTCTGTGGGCAGAGAAAATTTCCTGGAAATTAAAAGATTGCTCTCTTTCTCCACCCTGTACCCTCAAGCAATGCTCGCTCTCCAGTGAGCATCTCTCAGAGGCTCTTAAGGTCAGTAAAACCTTTCTGGGGCATAAAGGGACTGACTGCCCTCAAACATGTGTGGTGAGAAATATAATTTCCCTTCAGGGCAGCTGGAGGGAAATTGAAAAGGGGCACAGACCTGGCTATTAGTGAGCATTTTTCAGGCACCACAGCAAAAAGTAGGAAGCAGGGAGCTGCATAAGAGCTTCGTGGATATTTAGAGAGAACCTAAATATTATGGGAGGAGGCAGAGTTGTGCCTTGTCATTCCTGTGTGAGGAATCTCCCAGCCAGAGGCTCGGTTTGCCGTTCTGCACGCTGCTTTACAAAAATACCTTAACCTGGAAGGATACAGACAGTCCTTGATCCCCATGAGCTCTGTATGGTCTTGGGAACTCTGAGGGAATTGTTACTGTGAGTGATTCTCCCCTGGACAGCTCTATGGAGATCTGTGATCTGGAGTTGGAGCTACATGTTGAAATGAGAGTGTGGCTCAGCATGGCCTGTCCATCATAAATACACAGGGATTGGACATGAGTTATAGTAACTTTCACCTTGTTTCCCAGCCCTTTTGTGAGGAATCTGTGTTCTGTCTTGTGAACGTTCAGGAGAAAATCTCCAAGGTGGCTGAGGCACTGGTTTGTGTTTGGGACTCTGTGACATCTCTTTTGGCTCTTGGCTGCCCAGGCTAAAGCAGGCAGCAGAGCAGCACAGCTTGTTTTATAATGCTCTGTTTGCAATGGCTTGAACTGAGGCTGAACAATTGGGCAGGGTTCTGAGATGTCCATTAAAATTAATGGCCTGCCTGTGGTGAGAGCTGGGCTGGGACTTGTGGTGAGACAGCTGATGGCCTGAGAGTGCCTATATTTGGATGATGCTGGGTTGAAACCTTTACAAGCTGCTGCTGAGCTGGTAGTTGGTATCAGCAGCTCCCGTTACTGCAGCTCGGAGCAGTGTGTGGTCTCCTGACTAGTCCCTGATAGAGCTCTGGAACAGCAAGCTCCGGGGCCACCGGGAAGCCGGAGCAGCAGGCCTACTTTTCAGAAGTGTGAGCAGCTCTGTCAGGCTCAGTCTGAGCCGTGGCTGCTGCCAGGAAGTGAGGATATTTGGCTGCGCCTCTTGTTTTCTCCGCATGAACTCACATTTGACTATCCCTACGCCTTGGCCCCCAGCCAGTCCTCGGCCCATCGCTGGTCAGGTGCTGCTGTTGCTGTTGTTGTCTCCCTGGTATTTTTAACTGCAGCACCACCACGTGGTCCAAGGAAAAACGGGCTCGTGGAAAACACAGGAAAAGACGGTGGTTAAAGAAAGGGATAAGCTGAAGGGGGAGGAAGAATGGGGGAATGATTACAAGCCTGAGGTCTTTTCACTGTCCAGTAGGCACAAAAAGTCTGGTGACTTCCATGGCTGTGATGAGGAGGAGCGAAAGCTTTCTTATTAGAGTTACTAACAGCAGGAGGAATTCTGCATTTAAATCAGAACAAAAAACCATTGTTCAGCTAGAAACGTGTGTGAGCTGTGAAGAAAGTGGGCAGCTCGGATAGCCTGGTACATTGCAACTCGTTTCTCTCTCCCACTGATTCCTCCCATCTATGCTCACCCCACACAACACACAGTGTCCCAGGGGAGGAGGCTGTTCTGTGTGTCGAGGGTAGAGATGTAGGAGAGTCTCTGCAGCTCACAGATGTGCAGTTAGGAGCCTGGCAGGGATGAAAAACAAAGAGGAATGATTGCAGTCGCAGGGATCTCGACAACAGCGGCCACCCAAACTCTGCCATTACGTAAACTATGAGCTGTGAGTCTCTGGGTTTATTGTTCACCTGGAAATGAGAAAGCTCCTCTTGAGCCTTTGCTATCACGGGTGGAGAAGGTTCTGTGCCTAAATTAATCCTCTCTTATAAACATGCTTTCAGAGTTTATGCAACAAGAGTTAGATGAGTCCCAGGGAAGCCCTGACAGGAGGAGAGCTCTCCAAGCAGGCTGTGCCACGGAGGCAAGCCAGGGATATGCTGTGGAATACAGATGGAAGGAGGATTGCTTCCCTTGAGCTTGAGCACTGGGGTAGAGGTGGGTCTTCTACATTTTTAGTTGACAGTCAATCGCTATTACTTCATGAGAAAGACAGAGCCCAGGCCCCCACAGGGGTGTCAGATTGACCATCCTCTTCCAAGGAAACCGATAGCTGCAACTAAAATTTGGCAAGCTTCAGACAAACTCCTTTAAGAGAAGGTGCTCATTTCAATGAATCTCCCTGAACAATACAGGCTGTGCTGGACTGTCCACCTGTCCTAGGTTGACCCTTGCTGGCTGCTTCAGTGCACTGGCTGATCTCTAACTGGTTGCTGTAACAACTGGTCTCCAGGATTTATTTAAGGCATGTTGTGAAAGAGGTTTGGAGAACCATTTCCTTTCTCACAACGAGTAAGGGAGAGGACACTGATTTCCATGGTTTGTCAGGCAAACTCCTCCACCCATGGCCAAGGAGAGGCCAGAATAGCTTTTGGTTTAGACCTGAAATTTGGTGTGAAATTCTCCTCTCATTCAGCTCTTGCGCATGCATGGTTTTGCTTTTGGATTCCCAGTGCAGTACCAATAAGCTAATAGGTGAATGATAGTTTTCGCTAATGATAGGGAGAAGTTACTTGATTTTCTATCCTGAAATTTTTGTTCATAGCCCACATAGAGTCCTGAGAAATCTGAAAGACAGCAGGCAACCTGGAACTTTGCGTTTCTGGAGAGAGACACAGCTGCCAAAAATCTTCTGTTTGGGGGGGAAAAAGGAGGTTTGGCTGCTGTAACATGATGACAGTGATAAATGGACTGGGAATCCCACTTGGAATAAACTATTACTGACAGGAGTCCAAATAAACAGAGGCAAAACCAGTGTGGCTGCGTCGAGCTGTGGGTTAAGGTGGTTCTGAGCCAATGGAGCAAATGTAAAAGCGGCTGCAGCACTGGTTGCAGAGGAAACACTGTCTGAGCTGAGTGTCCTGACACAGAGCTGGCTCAGCCAGCTTGAGAGGGCTTAGAAAAGGAAACCAAAGTACATCCTATTCTCAGTGCTTCTCCTTTTCTGCTTTTCACTTTCTTTTTGTATCTGGGCTGTAATACCTTGATCTGGAACATCTCCAAGTGCTGCTTCTTCCATTCCCTGGTAAAACCTGAGGATCTTGTACATTTGGGCTGAGAAATGCATAAGGACAGTAAACAACCCGAGACACATTCGGCAAGAAATCTTTTGTTATTACAGAATTACACAGGATTAGACAGTTGGTGCTCTTCTCTTCTTTGCAATCCAAAGCTTAGCTCCAAGCTACAGAGTCTTGGAGCTGGCTGCTGTGCCAGATTTTGCACTGATTTTGTGGCGATGCCCTGAGGCCGCACAAGCACAGCACGTTCTCTCCATGACAGCTGCAGTTGGGCAATCTGCAATGCTTTATTTTCATATTACAGCAAAGCACGAAGTTTGAAGTGCCTAAGGATTAATCAGTCACCAAGTGACAGCCAGCTGTTTACCACCAAACCGCTTTATGTAATGATCATTTCTCTGTAGTGCTGACAGGCCCCAATAAACAACTGGGACCTCAGTGTACTCAGTCCTGTAGAGAAGCAGCACAAAAGTGAACATTTTGGAAAAGCTTGCAACTATGAGACGAAGATAAAAATAAAATCGATTAAACAGGTGGCAGTGTGGAAACCAGAGACCACATTGGCCCTGTGGCAGGATTTCATCACATTTCCAGCCCAGACAGTGGCAGGTTCTTTCAAAGCAGCATGGGAAAGCTGCAGGGTGGATTTTGAGAGGGAAGTTTGTTTTGTAATCGTGTATGTTGTGTTTTCAAGCCCAACAGGCAAGTAGGGATGTGTGTGATTTAAAATATGACAAATTTTCGATCAGTATTGTAAATCCTCCGAGTGAAATCGGGAGGTGAGGTTGGGTGGTGAGCTCTTCCCAGTTTTCCTCCCTGCACCGAGTACCCCAGCAGCCCAGCGCTAGTACATCAAATCTTACTGGTGTCAGGGAAAAAGTGATTTTTCCAGCAAGCAGTTTGGTTCTATGAGTCAGTGCATGGATCTACTGCTAGGGAAGATAATTCCCCTTTGCTCTCGTCGTTTGTCTGTGCAGGGGTCACTGACAAAGGCCTGGGCAGGCACTCGCTCTTGAGGGGCAGATAGGGAAAGCCAGCGCCTGCCAACCCTCCGGGCACTGCAGCCTTGCCTTGGCAGGGTGTTTGTAAACACTCCAGCACGTTGGGATGGCAAATCTCACCAGCCTTTTAATAATAAATTATGCATTTCAAGTCCCAGGCACTGTGCAAACACATGAAGTGCCATGCTGATGGTGCCACATCCCATCTGTTAGGGGCCTCTTTAGTCTGGGAGGAACCATGTGCCCTCCCTGAGAGGAAAGTACGAGCTAAGGGTGGCCATGTGCCCTCCCTGAGGGGAAAACGCGGGTTGGGGGGACCATGTGTCTTCCCTCAGAGAAGTCATGGGTTCTGGGCAGCCGTGTGTCCTCCCTGAGGAAAAAGTGCAGGCTTGGGGTGGCCATGTCCTCCCTGAGGGGAAAGCATGGGCTGAGGATGTTCATGCTGTCCCTGAGGGGGACATGCAGGCTGGGGGCCCTGTGCCCTTCCTGAGAGAAAGTGCAGGCTATGGATGGCCATGCCCTCCCTGCAGGAGGAAGGAGCAGGCAATGGGTGGTTTTGTGCCCTCCCTGAGGATGAAGTACAGGCTGATGATGGTCATGCGTTCCGTGAGGGAGATGTGGGCTGGGGGCCCTGTGCCCTCCCCGCAGGAGGAAGGAGCAGGCCATGGGTGGCCATGTGCCCTCCCTGAAGGAAAGTGAAGGCTGTGAGTGGCTCTGCTTTCCCTGATGGGAAGCGTGGGGCTGGAGGGACCATGTGCCCTCCCTGAGGGAAAAAGGTCAGGGGAGACATGTGCCCTCCCTGAGGGGAAAGCAAGAGCTACGGGTGGCTCTGCCCTCCCTGAGGGACAGGAGCAGCTCGAGTGGCTGTGTCCTCCATGAGGGGAACGAGGAGGTCAAAGGATGGCGTGGAGGGTGCTGCTCCACCCTGAGGAGTGCCCTCCCTCAAGGAAGGTGCAGGCTTTGGGTAGTCCCACACTTCCTGGTGGAAAACGCAGGCTAAGGGTGGCCATGCGCTCTCTTTGAAGGGCAAGTGTGGGCTGCAGGTGCTTGTGCCCTCCCTGAGGGGAAAGCGTGGGTCAGGGCTGGGTGTGCTCTTCCCGAGGGAAGGAGCAAGCTAAGGGTGGCCGTGTGCTCTCCCTGGGGAGCGGGCACGGGCTGTGGGTGCTCATGGCGTCCCTGAAGGCAAAACACGGGGTGAGGATGTTTATGTGCCTTCCTTGAGAGGAGCGGGCGGGCTAAGGATGCTCATGCCCTGCCTGAGGGGAAAACATGGGCTAAGGATGTCTGCGTGCCCTCCTCGAGAGCAGCGTGTGGGCTAATGCCCTCTCTGAGAAGAAAGAGCGGGCTATGGGTGGTCAGTGCCCTCCTTGAGGGGAAAGTGCAAGGTATGGGTGCTCGTGCCCTCCATGAAGGGGAAAACACGGGTCAAGGGCGTCCGTGTGCCCTCCCTGAGCGGAACGTGCGGGCTGCGGGTGCTCGTGCGCTCTCCCTGACGGAAAAGCGCGGGCTAATGGTGTCCGTATGCTGTTCCGGAGGGGAAAGCATGGGCTCGGAGTGTCCCTGTGCTGTCCCTGAGGGGCCAGGACCCTGCCCGGCCGAGCCGCGGCGCGCAGGCGCACCCTCGTCCCCATTTTCCCTTCCGGGACACGGGGGCGTTTCCTGTTGCTGTGGCGGCGGCTCCCGGGACCGAGAGGGAACCGGCGGCTCCCCGGGGAGTCCGGTAAGAGACCGGGCTGTCAGCGCGCCCGCCGGCCCCTGGCTCCGCTTCCCCCCCCGGCCGTAGCGAGCTCCCGGGCACCGACACCCCCTCCCCGGGGCCGCGGCGCGGGGACCGCCCGGCCCCGGTCCCTGTGCGGGCAGCGAGGGCTTAGAGGGCTCCACGGGGTCCCGGCGTTTGGCCGGGGCAGCGGGCTGATCTTCGCTTTGCCCCAGTCCCGCAGGTTTACAGCCGTCCCGACCTTTGCAGCTCGGGGCTTCGGCTGCGGGACGGGACGCAGCTTGAAAGATGCAGTGTTTATATTAGAAAGCTCTTTTAAGGGCTACCGAAGGAGTGAAAAATGTTGCTGTGTGCGGTAAGGAGGCGAGCGGCTGTAGCCTGTGTGAAACCGGCTCTCTTTATGCCACAGCTTTAGTCTGAGCATCCTTGTGATCATTAAATCCCGCACCTCGTCCTCTCGGTTCTTACACACATAGTATATACTGGTGCTGAGAAAAGTGCTGGGATGTGCGTGAAAAGACCTTAAATGAGTTAGGGAAAAAATGGTGAAAACTTCCCCTTATCGACAATTGCGAAGAGTGACCCATTTTAAATATTCCACGGCCCTGGCTCCTTGGGGAGAGGAGCGGGAGATGATATCAGCTTAGCTTGTGTGTGCTGAAAGGAAACGCCAGCAGGAGCTAGGAGTGGTGATGGATTTTGTAGGAGGAGCGGGGAAACAGGCAGTGATTCGAACAAATAGCTTTCTGAATGTTTCTGGTATTATATTTGGTGTTGCTGTTCTAATAAATAAGCTTAATTTCTGAATATTGTTTGAAGATTTGGTGTGTCACTGAGAGAAAAAAGGGCTGCTTCTTAGTTCCTTTGCACTCCCCTCTTAAGGGGGTTTTATGGGAAACTTTTTTATTTGGCACTTTTTGTTTAAATTTATAAAAGTAATAGTTTCTCTTTGGCACGGTAAAATAAACCCACGAAACATGGCTCTCAGACAGGAGCCATCGGACATTGTATGTTGTAGTTCCACCTACTGTTTACCTATGAAATATTTTAAATACCTTTTATGATTGTCATAGTTGCTGCTTCAGTTCTGTAGCGTAGACTGGGGGAAGGGTTCAGCGTGAGAGAATTGAATTGGGACTCCTGTTTCTTTTAGGATAATACGCAGATTTTACTTGGCATTGTTTAAAAACCAGAACTATCGGTTGTTTATGTGTTTCTGTGCCTAAAGAAAACCCCGTAGCCGCCAGAACGTGCAGTGTTGGGAATCACACAACCCCTCTTTTGCTTCATCCAACTGATATTTTGACAATAAAATCAGATACAGTGAGAAAGTAATTTTAGGTTGTTTTGGAGACAAAGAGGAATGCTCTAACAGGGAGGCTGAAACTTGATAATTTAGTGCTGTTGCTCTCTGGCATGGACTGTCTCTGTTTCAGAATGTGAAGTATCTCATCTCCCTGCACCCTTCCAGTTTTTGGTTTCTGCCTCTGTGTAATTAGGCAAGTGAGAAAACAAGTAAGCACCGGCCACCGGAGCCACTAGGACAAAGTTAAATCTGCTCCAAGTTCCTCAAGATACCTGACCTGGATTTACCCCGTACAGAAACTTCCTCGTGTTCCACTGAAACTCCTCCTCTTTTCTGAGAAGTTTTATCACAAGCACTCTGCTTTTTCTGGAGTGCTGTGGTGGTTTGAAATGTTTCTTGGCCGTTGTGTTGCGTATCTCTGTGTATAAATGTAGAGTTTATATTCTGTGTTAATCATTCATATGCGGGTTGTTTCCTTTGTCAGTTCAAGAGGGAGGAGTTCCCTGTGTGGTGTAAGGGTGAGGAAGGAGGGAAGAGATTCTCTTTGATCCCTGAAGCACTGGACAGTTTCCTATTTTCCAATTGAAAACAGGAAAAAATATTAAAATTATTAATTTCACAAGGAAGCTAATTTGTCCTTGGCTTTCTTCAGCTGCTTGGATTTCATAGGTGGTGAATATCTCCTTAGTACTGAAGGAGTTCTTGAACTCCTTGTGTCATTTAGAATCACTGTTAAAATCTGTCCCTGTTTGAACTTAGCTGCCTTAAAGTATTTTTTTTAATCTGTCATTTTAAAAATAAACAAAAAAAATCCTTGAGAAAAGAAAGTCAATAGTTCAATTTTAGATTAATCACAGCATTTTTGTCTGTTAGTTGTTGTTTGCAAATGGCCTTTTAAGAGTTATTTTATTGGGCAGTACCGTTCCAGACCAAAGGTCAGGGTCATAGTGCTCATAATGTCTGGTGAGTCATAGATTTGTCCTGGAATCCAATTCTGGAAGACATTTATAGGACATTGGCATGTCTGATCCCCTGGAAGGTATTCCAGCTGGAGGAAAAAAAATGTCTTTGCCTGCCCCTTTCCAGCCAGGTTTGTTGCCCTCTCATACTGTGAACAGGGTGATGCTTTTGAGTGTTGTAATATGTTGGCCAATAAAATGCTCCTAGGTTGTAAATTACTCTCTGTGAGCCATTGGGAAAACATCTCATTAATAAGGGCAGGTTTTTTATTATACCAGATAGTAAATTCATTACCCTCAGTCATGAACAGGATCTTTTCTGATGTTTATGAGCCTTTTAGTCTTAAATATTTCTTTGCTGGTTGAGGTCCTTGCTTTAGTCACTCATGAGGTCATCTTTGGCACAGGCTCTGCAAAATGCTTCAAGGGAGTGACAGTCCCTATAGTAAGCAGACCTGGGATAATGTGATGCTCCCAAAATTCTCAGCTTTAATTCCAAACCCATTGATTAAAGCTCAGGAAGAACCCTGGTGGGTTTGCTCAGTTTCCACACTCTGCGTGGTTCAGTTGCTCTGGTACCCTTAGCTGTAGTAGTGGTGCTGCTGTCCCCATCCAGTTGAGGTGACCCAAATCCTTGGGCCTTCTTGGTGTGTTGGCACTTTGGTGTTGTCAGCACTGGCCAGAGTAGCAGCCCTTCTGCATAGTCTGTATCAAGATGAAATCCTTTGGAGGGTCTGTTTTTCCCCTGCCAAATTAATCTTTTTGCTGTTCAGTGAGTGATTGAGGGAGGAGAGAACAGGGAAGAGCCTGGGTGCAGCCCTCTGAGTTTTTATCTCTGCCTTTCTCAGGAATATCCTCTGCACCTCTCCTGTTCAGGAAGAGCTTGCTGACAAAACTGTCTTTTTTTTTTCTTTTTTTTTTTTTTTGGGCCTTCCCAAATTCTTGATCTGAATAAGACCAAATGGTACTGATGGTAAATGCAAAAAATAATCTTCTTTGTCAGTTTGAGTTTACTGATGCTGCTTTACTTTGGATGGCTGGAAAAGATACAAATCTGGTATTTCTCTACACCTGTCAACAACCCTTCATGTGTATCTCTGCTCTTATACATCAGCCTCCATGTGTGCAGGTTCCTGTCCCTTGTTTACTGTCCCCTGTCCCTCATTCTTCTCTTTGCTGGTTTTTTGACCCCTGCAGTTCTCTGATAACCATTTTCAGAGAGGCTTAATAAGAATGCAGAATAATAAGAATAAATGCAGAAATCTTACATGCGTAAAAAGGAAACCACACTCACTAGTATTCGAAAGCTCCTTCTCATCCTGAATAAGAGTGTCCTTCCTTCAGCACTGCAAAAGTGTGTTGAATAGAGGAAGCTGGAGCATGTTTTATAAAATGAAATAAGCTTATAAAACAGTCTTCTGGCGGGTTTCAGATTTATTTTATGTGGGCAAAAATAATGCCACTTTGAAATCATTAAGTAAATGCATTTCAAATAGTCTCATGGAGAATCAGGTCCTTGGATTCAGCTGCAGTTTCCTGCAGCTTTTTTGTAGCATTTTCCTGTTTTCTAGTATGTTCTCCAATGTTGTGTAAAGAATCTTTCAGCAGTGTAGGGAAGTCATACACAGCACTATTAGATATGTCAGCTGATTAAGTGAAAAATACCTACTGAGAGCGCCACAAGCTGTTATCTTTAACAGAGCAAGGGCATGATTTTAAAATTGAAATACATTTTTAAGTGAGATCCCTTTTACAGTTACCTTAACAAGGAGCCCAAGCTTTTCAAGTGGAATTGGTCCTACTAATCATTGAAAGGAAAAGAATTACTGAATGTAATCACTGAAAATGGCTAAATGTCAGGGAATATGAATATTTAGTTAAAGTTTGATGTTTCTAGATGACTACATGACAGAATTCTAGATGAGTTACATGGATTTCAGGACCGTGTGGGAAGGCAGTGGCTGTAGGAACCTCAGGCATCCATCAGGCTCCCTGTTCTGCCCTGAAGGGAACCCATCTGTGAGCAGGACTTGAAGCCAACCCATCCTGACGTCATGGAGAATTTTCTCTATTTCCTTTTGTGTGGCGATTTTTGTCCTACAGTTTGTTTCTTTGTCTCAGGAGAAAAGGGATTTCCATTGTCAACTACTTGTTTGTTGTTGAGGCATGTCTTTTAGCAAGTTCTTCATTCCCCCGTGGTAGGTGGAGGCCTTATCATTGCCGAAATAATGAATATATTTGTTATTCTCTACAAAGTTCTAATAAGTGAATAATTTTGATACATTTTTCTCGTGCATTTGCAGAGGCACATACATTTGAAATTAGATGTGGTGCCTTTTGGTTTGTGGCGTGGGGTGTGGTAGTGGTAGGAATATCCCAAATAAGAGAAGTTGTGGGAGGTGATAGTTTTTGTGGATTTTTTTTTTTTTTGTGGCAGGCACTTGGAGCAGAACTCTGCACTTCATTTCCCACACTTGGGGAAGTTGTATAACATGTAAGCATCTTGCAGGTCTGCACACTCAGTCTTTCTCTCAGTCTTGTTTTTATGTCTTTATTAATTTATTTGTGTTTAAAGCCAAGTAAGCATTTTGGTCCTGTTCTCAGGCTTTTGCTGAAATTATGGAAAACACAAGTGAGCATCTCTCTAGGTTAGCCAGGAGCCTTAAAGCAGATCCCCAGTCCTGGCGCCAGGCGGGGGCGGTTCTGAAGACACCTTAAATAGTTTTTCCTCTGTGCTTTAAACATAAACTGGCTTTTCTCTAGCAGATATGGTGTTCCTCTTTCCAGTGTTGTTCTATTTCTCTTTTAACAGGCATGTTTGGGAAAAGGCAAATCCTGGTGTCCTTTACTGAACTGTTGGTATCCTGCTTTGCTTTTTATGAAGGATCTTGTTTTATAGTGGCCAGAAAGGCTGCAGAAAATATTTGGCACTATCAGTTCCCCTCCTGTTTTTTCAAGAAGTAGTTATCAGAAGGGAAAAAAAAGAGATTGGATTTTATTAAACTGTTAATAGTTTTATGGCTTTTGAGTGAGAGGACTGCTTTGTCTCCTACATCTGGGAGCAATTCTTTTGTGCAGCTGGAAGGGTGGTACCGCTGTGGTGCTGGTAATGCTCTGATGATTCTGGAGAGTGTTTTGATCTTTAATTTACTGTGGTTACTGCAGCTCCCAGCAATAGTCCGTGCAGAAAGGCAGCTATTCCTGTGGAGTCAAAGAATTGCTGCCCTCTTGACTGGTATCAATTTTGAATGGAGAGACATGGAAATGGCCTTTGCAAAGATGAGGAAAACTGTGCTCCACTGAGTGGAGGTTGGGCAGAAAACTGCTCATGCATTCCAGAGTGGCGTGTGTGAATTGCACTCAGTGGTTCAGTCTTACTGAAAAAACTCGAGGGTTTGGTATAAAATCAAGACCGGAACATGCACAAGGATGCTTGCCAGAGCACCTGAGCTTACTCTGCATCTCTTCCAAAATTAAGATCCTTTATGTGTCATTAGTCCTGTCCCTACATGGGAAAGAAGAATAATTAAGACTTTTTTTGTGTGTGTGCATTTCAGATTGTGCAGTGAATGTCCACAAGAACTGCAAGAGTTTGCTGACTGAATGCAGCAGCATCAGACTGAAGGTGGGCTTTAACATTTGTTCTTCTTTTATAATAACAAGGCTTGACGTAATAAGTTTAATTTATGCAAATGGTTTAATTTACATAAGTAGAGAATCTTGCCCTACATCTTCGACACATCGAGTAGTTATTAACTTGTCATTATGGTAATCAGTGATAATGTATGGAGGGGAAATAAAGTGAAACATTTTATTGCTATACTGTAAATTACCTAGCCTGTGCCTCAGAACTGTGACTAACCCTAAGAATGCTCCAACCTATCACTTTTTTGGGGAATATAGTTCAATGTTGTACCATCTCAAAGCTGATGGAAGAGCATGAGGGGTGGAGGGGAATTTGGTCGTAACAGTTGCATATTATTTCTAAGCTGGAAAATGCAGAATAAATGATTTCGTTTGGGAACTGTGATGAACTTTGTCTTGCTGGGTTTTTTTTATCTCTGTCACCCTGGTGCCTGTGATTGCATGTAAGGTCACAGGTTGTTTCACATAGATGTCTATCTGTTGGGGTTTTTTGTTCTGGGATTGGTTTTGAAAATCATTTCCTCCTCCTTATAACTAATAATACTTGAGGGAGTTTTAGTTTGTTTTAACCTGCAAGTGCTGATGATTTCAGAGACTGATAGCAGATTAGGGAGTACTGTGAGGAGGAAAAGAGAGAGCAGAGCAGCTCAGACCTGAGCAATTAGAGGTTAGAGGAAGTGTGTGCAGCCATTGGTGATGTAGAATGTAACTCTTCTGAGGGCAGAAATGTTCTTGTGGGGGTTTTGATATATAATTTTAAACATCTCAGGGCATTGTGCATTTTCCTTTTAAACTGAAAAATTCACTTGCTCTGATGCTTTCATTTCTCTTCACCACCACTTCGCTTCGCTTCTCTTCTTTCATTTCACTCTTCACCACCACCCAAAACTTCATGGTTGAATCAGCCCTGACAAACCACTCCTGAAGAGAGCAGAGAGGGAGTGGTGGCACAAAAAGGGGTGAAGAATTCAGTCAGAAATGGGAACCCCAAAGGGAAGCTCCCCAAAAGCCGTTTGTTACAGCCTGTATTATTTATTTCATTTCCTTGCATCTTTGATAACCTGTATCTCAATGGTTTTTAATATCCTAGTGTTGCAAGAAGGACGAAGTTTAGCAAAGATTACCAAAGATGCAGTTTGAAATGGACAGTCTAAATTTTTGTAGAAACTGGCTGGGTTTGTTTAGTCAGTACTGCTAGGAACTAAACAACAGCAAAGTGTGGGTGAATACTGTCAACATGGAGGGGTTGCTTTCATCTCATAAATTAATTATCATAGCTTTAGTTTAGGTGTAGCTTCACTTTTGGTTCTATTTCAGCCTGATTTATACTTTGTGGAATTTAATACAAAGGGTTAATATGTCATTCGTCTGCCACATGAAAAAAATCAAAGCTCTTATTGTGTTAAATCTTTTATATTCTCAGTGAACATCTTCACTTACAGTTAATGCTATAGGATAGGAAAAATCTGATTAATTTTGGACTGAAAGTTTGGTCTGTATGTGTAAGAATATTGTATTTTTTCCTATAGCAGAAAGATTTGCAGCACAGACCTTCTGGATCTCCACAGAGTTCGCCCCAGTGCATTTCCCCAGGTTTGTACTAAAGAATGATTTCTGTGCTCAAGGCTTATCTGTTCGATTGTATTTTTTTTCTTTAATATGTTTTAAAGGCTATACACAGTGTATTATTGAAGTATAGAGAAGGTCTCTTTTAATAAGATGGTTTCATTTTTTTTTCTATTGGGAATGGCTTAGAGGCTCCTAGCAATCTCCTGTGTGTTTTTATCTTTTTATCTTTTTATTTTTCTTTATACCTTCTTGCTGTGTAACCTCAAAATATCATGGTGAAAAGGGATCAATAAGCTCGTTTTTCATTGATTGTCTATTCTCTGGCCTCTGAAAAGACTAGAACTGTGAACTTTGTTTTACATCAGATTTTCATAATTGTCTATTTAAAACTTGCCTGCAGCTAGTGGTTGCTAGAAATCTCTAAGAAAAGCTAGCACTAATGGTCTGAACATAAGTCTTTGTTGAAACAAAGTGAGGAAAAAAGGATCTGGGAGGAAAAAAAACAAGAAGAAAGAACATCTGTATTGCAGCATAAGCTTTGAAATATCTTTTTGCTCCTGGAAAAGACCATCCCAGTCACAGGTGTATTAAATGGCATTTTAATTTGTAGATGGTCCGAGGTCTGCATTAGCAGAACAGGTGAGTGTCAGAACAGAGCTGACTTGGATGTCTGAGCATCACTCTGGGTGTTTCAGGTGTTTTCAGGTACCATTTGCATTGCAAGGTGCCTTCTTCATGAAATGATTCTTCCCAAGAGGCAGCACAGGGGATAATTGTTACAAGGAGACAAGTGGCTGTTTGCATTACCAGGAATGGGTCTGTGCATTCAGGAGACAGTGCAGAGACTAAAATAGGAAGCAGTAAGGGCTAATGAAAATGGGAGAAGTTGTCTGTAGGGCTGGTCGGTGAGGAGCTCTGTGGTACCCAGGCTGGCCTGTGTGAGGGGAGCAGCGATCGATGTGGGGCACAGCAGTGTGCAGACAGTGCTAATTGAACTCAGAAAATGGCTTTTGGGCCATGCAGGCTCTGCTAGGCAGACAGTACTCATTTTCCTTGGTCAAAAGCAGAAGCTGGAAATTAAAGGAACAGCTAATAGCCTGGGCATTGTATGTTCTTAGCCACAGCATAACCCTGCAGACTGCAGTGCCCAGCAAAAAACCCCAAAGATTGTATCAATGTAAAAGAAAAATTCATTTTAAGAGAGGTATAAACTGTGTTGTGTGTTCCCATCCCTCTCCCCTTGTTTTGCCTCTGGAGATTTTTTAGGTCTGGCCTATCCTTGTGTAACAGAACTTTATGTTCCTGGCTTGTGGAGCACAGAAAGAGAACTTGATGGCCAATAATTTCAGTACTTCCCCAAATGGAAACAGAGGGACATCGGTTATTAAGCCTTTGTTTAAGAAATCTGACTTGGCAAATCTTGCAAATATCTAATTAGTCTCCTTTTGGGGGTTGGAGGTGATGGAAAGGACTCAGTTTACCCAGTCTGTTGTAGACTGACAGTGCACTGTGTTTGCAGCCAGGAGGTTTTCAAACCCAAACAGGTTTTGGGAAAGGTATTTCCAGCAGGAAAAGATGTGGTGATATAATTTCTATTAAATGTCATTGATGAAACCTCCCCTGTAGCCCCAAAACAATTCTTCTGTCAATGAAGATGAAATGAGAGACAAGCAGGCATAGAGCAAGGGATATGAAAAAATGTGGAAAAACCTGTTTCATGACAAGAACCACAAATACCTTGATTTAACTGCTTCACTGAGCAAGGCAGAAGTGGGAGAGATAATTATTAGTGAAGGTACACTAAGGAGGGCAGGCTGAAAAAGGGGAACT
Source organism: Dicrurus megarhynchus (assembly GCA_013399195.1). Classification (NCBI taxonomy): domain Eukaryota; kingdom Metazoa; phylum Chordata; class Aves; order Passeriformes; family Dicruridae; genus Dicrurus; species Dicrurus megarhynchus. The sequence goes on along the minus strand of VXAD01004648.1, from coordinate 124,012 downwards.
TTTAGGGATGGGTGGACACCAGTGTTTTTACTAGAAAAGTGATGCATAAACCTTGTCTGGGAACTGGAGACCCCCTTGAACTGCTACAGCAGCAGCCCCTTGATCCTGGAGCAGCCTCCTGGACACGGGACTGGGAGGGGGGCTGGGTCTGTCCCTGCAGTGACAGAGCCCTGGGCTCAAGGTCTGTGAGATTGCTCCCACTCCCATGTCCTTAAAAGCTCTTTGAAAAAGGGCAGCTACAGACCTTGTCAGGGATCAGGTCTAAAGATTGTCTGGCTGAGTCTTCGTCTTTGACTTCCCTGAAGTTCCTTTTTTAAAAGGATGTATTTTGTCTCCTGTTCCTTATCATTTATTACAGACATTAGTACTAAGTAATTGTATCCATTTTTTATAAGTCTATTACAGGCTTCCACGTATTGTGTAATAGTGATTAAAGTTTCAAATATCTTTCCAGTTCACAGTCTGTCTAGATTTAAAAAGCATTAAAAAGCTGCAGTATTAAAATTAAATTTAGCTCTGGTATCTATTATGTGCAGTGTGTGTGCATGCAGATATAAATCGCTGTGAGCAATAAGCATTGCAAAGAACTTGTGGGTTTTTTTCTGTGATCTCTGATTTTTCTTGTTTGCCATGAAATGTTCTGTGCCCTTATACGGTGGGGTGTGAATAATTGTGTGTAGGTTCTGGTGTTTTACTAAAGGAGAAGATACTTTGCAATTTCCACACTAAATGGGCACAGTAGGGACCAATTTCCTGCACTTCAGACCTGCTGATTTAGCCAATACAGTAAGTTAAGTGGCAGCTTTACATTTCTAGAAGGATCACAGGTAGTATAAAAACAGAGCATCTCTGGGGCCACTTTACTGTGCCAGGTCTGAGGGCAGCCAGTGGTGAGCATGGGGAATACAAATTCAAAAAGCAGCGGCAGAAGCAATGCGATACCAGCTCACCCCGAGCTATCTTTTTGTGGCTCCTTTTCAAGAAAATGGAATGAGAATGTTTTTTTGGACAATGAGCTCCTGACATCCAAGATCCTGTCAGTTCTCCGTCCGCATTCCGAGCGAGGGCTGAGAGCAGGCGAGCTGCAGTGCACGCCTCATTTTCTGAGTACCAATTCCATTTTTGCCTCTTTAGCCACTTCTCTGAAGGAGCAGCCCCGAAGTCTTCTCCTGGGACCGGATGGCACCCCAGCACTGTCCCGGAACCTCGGGATGACTATCGCCCAAAGAGGACATTCCCAGCCTTCACTGAACGCTGCTGGAGCTGTTAATAAATTTGGGTGAGTAAAATGCTTCTTTTCTAATCCACCGGCTTCAGCTGCCCCCCACCTCCCCAGCGTGGAAAGAAAAACGAGAAGTCGCGTTGTGTTTCCAAGCTCAAAAGAGTTTTATTGAGCTTTTAATGCTGAAAGTTATTTCCCTGAACAATATGCCTTTTTTTTTTTTTTGCTTTTATGTTTTGTCTTTAGTTCCTCTGTCCTGTGTCACAGAAGATGTTGTATAAAATAGTGCAGTATTTGAGTATTTCTGTATAGGTTATGGTTTTCATGGATATATTTGCCTTGAGAATTGTTGTGAAATTCAGTGATCTCGTCTGAGTTCAGCTATTCTAGGTTGGGCTGGTGCTGACTGGTGTAGGAGGCAGCAGTGTTTTAAATTGCAGAATACCTTCATTAAAATAGTAGGCAAACTCAAAGCTATCTGCTGTTTTAAGTAGCTATTTACTTTTGATGTGCCCCAGTTATGCTCCCTTCCCAGTGAAAGTGCCCTTTGTACTCTGAACTGGCTGTGGCTTGTCACCAGGTGATGTCCTTGTAAACTGTCATACCAGAAGTTACAAGCTTTGCTCATGCTGCTCTAATTAAACTGCAGTATTTCAGTGTTGGAGTTGCTAAATTGATTTAACTGTTTAAAGAGTGCAGTGATATCTTTTATTTATTTATTTATTGTAAGATAATTGTACTATAGTTTAGGAAAGATGTTTGTTAAAGAAGTTGGATTTTTTTTTTAAATTTTAATTGTTCTAGTCTAATTTCTTTGGCCATTTAGGCTAATTTCAGGAGACATGGATGAAGGGGATTCAGGCTTTATAAAATTTAAGCAGACTTCAGATGACGTTGTCTCGCTTGCACCTTCAACAGCAGACTCCATTTTTCTGGAAGGTATGGAATTTTTGTGCTTTTCAGGATTGTTATGCAACTTCTCCCATGCATTTTAAAGCAGCACCCAGGTGTTTTTACTCTTGTTGTTGTTACTGATGGTAAAGAGGGATATGGCGAGAAACAATTTAATAGTAGTTGAAATTGAATGTGCTTTTGCTCTAGATGCATATTCTGTGTCCCTCCGGAGTGAAATAGAAACAGATGCTCATGAGTTTGAGGCAGAGTCTTGGAGTGTTGCAGTGGAACAGCCTTATGCAAAAAGGCAAAGGAAAGACGTTATAAAGAGGCAAGATGTCATTTATGGTAAGAGTATTTGTTATTCTTAAAACTTCTTCTGTTTCGTAGTGCCACTGTTGTGGAACAAAGCAGAAATCATTTTTGTTGGTTCCCATTTTGACTTGTGCTTGAAAACTGAAATTGAATGGAGATTTTTGAGTCTGTTACCTGCACTAGTGTGTGTAATTCCTTGTGGGAATGCCTTTAAGCATCCCACAGGTTTCAGTAGGGCTCTGTAAGCAGCAAAGCCCAGCTGTACAATTAGGGAACAGCTCAACTGCTACTGGGAGATGTCCTTAAATAAGTAGGGGCAGTCACTGCTGGGTTGGGACATTAGCAAGGCAAATGTAAGAGCTTCACATGAGTGATGCAAAGACTGTGGTGCAGAAGATGATCTTGGCTTTCAGAGCCTGCTCTTCAGTCTCACTGCACAGCATATAAATGACTTTTGATTTTATTTTTGTATTTCCCCTTGCCCAGAACTAATGCAGACTGAAATGCACCATGTTAGGACACTGAAAATAATGCTGAAGGTGTACTCCAAAGCCATGAGAGAGGAACTGCAGTTCCCAAATGCAGTCATCAACAAGCTCTTTCCCTGTGTGGATGAGCTGCTGGAGATGCATGGGCAATTCCTGCTCCAGTTGAAGGAGAGACGAAAGGAATCCTTGGAAGAAGGCAGTGACCGAAATTATATAATCCAGAACATTGGAGACCTCTTGGTAAAACAGGTGTGAATTAAATCCTACCAATGGGTGTTGACACTATAAAGCTTCTAAAAAGCTGCCTGTAAGAGTAGAGTTATGTGATGTAAAGATTGATTTCATCCTGGGTTTGTGGTTATCTTCCCAATTAATGTGAGAGCATGACTCCCAGGAATATATCTAGTCACAAATAACATGAAATGGTCATTAAATGTTCTTTGGGCATGTATGTATACATGTTGTGGGATATGTGACTTGTTTGGGTCTATTTTTCACCTATTCCAAGAGTAAAGTAACATGTTCCTGGTGTCCATTCCAAACTTGGTTCTCCTTCAGATAATGCCAAACTTCTTCATTCTGATCTTCTAAAAATACAGTCAGGATCCTTTGAACTCATGGCAGCTTTAGCACCATTCTGGCATGGAGTGGATGCAACAATTTCTATCACATATCATGACCTTTTTTTTTGCCCTTCAACCTTTACAGTTCGCAGACTTTTTTAAGTGCAGAGGTCCAGAAATCCTTTTTAAAAATTCTCATAACGATAACCATCATTTAATATTTGGTTATCTTGTGGTATTCCAAGCCCCCACGTCACACTGCATAAATCTCATTTCTGGTACAGAAGAAATTGAAATACAGGAGAGATGTCTCAGAAATCAGTCACCATAAAATCATGTTAAACCTGGGGTTTATAGTGGAGGTAGGTTTACTCTGAATGATTCATGTCTTTCATTCTTACATTTCCAATTAGTTTTCAGGTGAAAATGGGGAGAGAATGAAAGAAAAATATGGTGTGTTCTGTTGTGGACACAATGAAGCTGTTAGCCATTACAAAGACCTGCTCCAAAGCAATAAGAAGTTCCAAAACTTAATAAAGGTAAAGAGTAACCAGAAGTCTCCTATTCTGACTGTGCAAAATATGCTTCACTGCTTTGGGCTTTGTTTTGTACTTGAAGATCCCTCAAATGTGAATGAGCATGGTTAGAGGTGTATTCTCATTATTTGGCGGGTTGTGAGCTTCTTGTATTTTAGATCTTTTGAGCTATGTGGAGACAAAACCACAATTATTAAGTGTTACATTTGAGGCAGGCTCTTGAGAGCACCTAGGACTGGGGAACAGAGTATTTGTTCTGTTCAGGGCTCTGTCCTGCTGTGTGCCCATCAGGGTAAATTGGTTTGTTAATAAATTAAATCAATGATAAATGCTGTTGATGAGCTACTGTAGAAAAAGCAGGCACTCGTAGGTTTTGCTCACGCCATCATCTTTGCAAACCCAGAAGATTGGCTCCAGGGTGCTTTGCTGATCTGCTGCACACTCTTCACGTGCAGTTAATAGGAAGGGCTGAAGAGACACGGCCCAAGTGGAAGCTGTAACCTGAATCTCAGATGGCTTTGCAGAGGCCTAAATATTCTCATTTTCCAGTCACCAGTAAGTGATACTGTGTGAACTTTCCAGCATAGCTCTATACTTATAGCTCGTCTTAGCCAGGCGCCTTCAAAGTGAGAGCCCTTCACTTTCAAGGAACTAAGTAAGTGACCAGAGTATTAAAATATGTAGTCTCAATCCTTGCAGAGAAAGATCTTGGTACTGTGTTCTCCTGCTGCCAGGTGTGTGCTGTACCTGCAGTCAGATTAACTTTACAGTCCTCCATTTCTAACCAGGAGTGGGTTTCTGTAGGTCAGGCTACTGGGGAACATACAATGGTAAAAGAAACACTTAATTTCTTCTTTACCAACCTAATTTGACTGGTAGGTGTTTAGGTCTAGTTTTAAAAACACAGTACTTTTCTATGTATTTAAGGTCTGACCCTGTTATAAAGGGCAGTCAGTTAGCAACAGGCAGTCACACAGTTCAGATTCGGAAGTTTCCCTGACTGACTCCACGTTTATTTAACAGTAGTTGAAAACAATACCTAAGATATTTTCCAGTAATAAAAGCAATTTTTTGAATGCTGTCGGGGGTTTTGCTTTAGTAGAAGAGTGCAGCTAATTTCATGGTGCTGTGTCTAGTGTGCAGAAGTGTTTTGGAACAGAAAATATGTGAATGGAGAGGGAGTTCGAAGCACTCTAACCCACTAGATGCACATGTTAGATGCACAGTGGGTGTGATGAGGTTGTCTTGTTTTCTAGAAAATTGGGAACTGTTCCATCGTGAGGAGATTGGGTGTTCAGGAGTGCATCCTCCTGGTCACCCAGCGCATCACCAAGTACCCGGTCCTGGTGGAACGGATCATTCAGAACACAGAAGGTGGGATGGTTCCTGGAAGCCTCACATTTGTCTGTTGATCCTTATTCTGCCATGTTTTGCATGTTCTTACCTCAGACACGCTGGTACCTGCTTTCTCAATTCTCTGGTGGCTGATGATGCCAGATCAGTCTCACCTCAAAGGGTCAAGAGAAGCACAGAATCACAGAATGGTGTGGGTTGGAAGGGACCTTAAAGCCCATCCAGTCCCACCCGCTCCCATGGGCAGGGACACCTTCCACTGTCCCAGGTTGCTCCAAATCCCAATGTCCAGCCTGGCCTTGGACACTGCCAGGGATCCAGGGGCAGCCACAGCTGCTCTGGGCACCCTGTGCCAGGGCCTCCCCACCCTCACAGGGAACAATTTCTCCCCAATATCCCATCTAACCCTGTCCTCCTTCAGCTTAAAGCCGTTCCCCCTTGTCCTGTCACTCCAGGCCCTTGTAAATAGTCTCTCTCCATCTTTCCTGTAGGCTCCCTTCAGGCCACATTTAGGTCACCCTGGAACTTCTCTTCTCCAGACCGAATAATGCCAATTCTCCCAGCCTTTCCTCAGAGGAGAAGAGCAGCATTTAAAGTCTGCAGCCACAAACCCATAGTAGTTAAACCTGTTGGTTCATTAGGTTTTCAGAGCTTTAGGTTATTATATTTCATTTTTAAACTTAAGCTCTTAGGAAATACTGTTAGATCATCAGTATGGAACCCTCATGCTAAAATATGTTTGGATGGCTCATGTCTTCCAGAGTTGAAAATGTGACTGACTGCTTCTCTTTTCCCTTAGCTGGAACTAGAGATTACGAAGAGCTGACCCAGGCCCTTGGTTTAATTAAGGACACCATCACCCATGTAGATGCCATGGTAAATGAGTGCGAGAAGGGGCAGCGACTCAAGGAGATCATGCACAAAATGGAGCTGAAATCATCTGGGAAATGCAAGAATGGGCTTTTGTTCCGGAAAGATGACATGAGCCAGAGGCGGCTTCTCCTGGATGGGATGCTGTACTGGAAAGCTGCATCAGGGCGGCTCAAAGGTAAAGCACCAGCAAGGGGAAAAACACAACTGGGAAACAAGATTTATGTTGGTGTTTTTTTTTTTTTTAGTAACTGTTTATTACTGATCGATTGGGTATAAAATAAGATGACAATAACCTGCTTGTTTAATAGGATATTGGAGGAAATAGCACTTGTTCTATTCTTGGCTTGTCCAATAAGCATCTCTGTAATGGTGCATGATAAGTTCCTTATGCTGTTCGCTTATTATCTGGCTGATCTGCTTCCCAATTCAAGAGGGAGGTCTTCAGATGGATGACAAAGCTTTGAGTCATCCTGACTTAGTCTCCTGTGGAAAGGCATTATCTTGTGCGAGCTCTCCTTCACACTTTGCAAAACCTGTGTCATGTCAGCCCCATGACACTTAATTCTGCATTTGCCAGAAAATCAAAGCAGTGGCCATCAGGGAATATTTGAGCAGCTTCATTGCTCAAGTGTTCAAGGAGAAGCTTTGGTGGCACAGAAAATACAGCCAGGAGTAGGTGGGACCATGAATGGCTGCAGTTCCAGAAGAATCTGCTGTTGAGGGAGACATGTTCCTTCTGGAGTGCTGGAGTCCTTGTGTAGGATGTCTGTGTGGGTGTTTTCGAGCTTTAAATGAGCTCTGTTTACATCAGCTGGTTCTGCATGGTGCAGTCTGGCTGGGGACAGCCCAAGTGGAAGGCAGTAGTGGACCCAGTATTGCAAATGTTGATATGCTATTTATTCCCTGGCCTGCAGGAAACATAAGTAATTTTTGAGTCTGGACTAGTCTTTCTGCTTTAAAATATGAGTTTCTTTTTTTTTTTTTTTTTTTTTTTTTTTTTTTTTTTTTGTTGTTGTCTCTTTTGTTACTGTAGATATTCTGGCAGTCCTGCTCACTGATGTACTTTTGCTCTTACAAGAAAAGGACCAAAAATACACATTTGCCTCAGTGGTAGGTATTGTTCTCCTTCTTTAACACATGCACTTAGAGGATTTATGAAAGTGACAGTAACTACAGAGGAAACACGATTAGGGGTGTTAGTTACTTGTTATAGGAGGTTCAGAAAGAAAATTAGGTGAATAAACCAGCCAGTTATTATAGAATCACTTTTTCTGAAGCCGTTCTGGTACTTGTTGAATCCCTTTCCCACTCTTCCCAGTGCAAACCAGTATTTCCTTGCATTGCCCAGTTGTAGCTGCCACATCTCCCATGGTTTTCCCTGTCTTTTTTCTTGTGCTGTGGCTTTCCCTTTCACTGAACTCTGTTAGGCTGAGATTTTATACAAGTCATGGACATTGCACATGCTAGAACTGTGCTTTGAAAAACACTTGCACATAAATGGAAGAATCAAACACTTCTGTTTGATGTGCAGGGAAATAATCTGCCATCTCAGTTAGGGACATGGTAACTGTGGTCACAATGCCCTGAGATTTCCTAGGGGCAGAGAGCTTTCCTGCAATACGTGGAATAAGCACTAAATGCAGATGTTATTACTGCAGCGCTCTAGAACATTCAGTGGATTCACTTGCTTTTCTAGGGCATTTCCACAGGTGTCCTCAGAGAAGTTAATTTGTACATTTTGTCCTGATCTAGTTCACTGATGGCTGCAGTAGAACCTGTAACAGAGAAACTCTTTTATGTAATTGTTTTCTTGGATATATTTTTTTTTCCAAGACATTAATATTAGAGCTGAATTCTAATGGCAAAAGCTATTTTGGTGACCTCAGGGCTGTACAAACAATTGCTTTTCAAATTACCCTTCTCCTAATGCAGAACAGAGTGCTGTGTGGTGGATTTTTTTCCCTCTGGAAACGTGCTGTACACTTAGAGTTGGACCAATTTTTTTGCATCTTTGTATGTATACAGTTCATTTGAAATTTAATATCACTTCTCCATAAATAAATCAAGTGAGAGGAGCAAATGGATCTGCTCAGTGATTCTGTTTTTCCAGTGACCTCTGTTCGTGGCTGGAATTGCAGTACAGCTGCTCAGAGAAGCTGGCAGAAGTGGTGTTCCTGGTGTTTGCTTCTTATCGTGGCTCTAGATTATTCTGCGAAGGTTCAGCAGTCATGAAGAGCTGCTTTATCCTGGGAAGGAACTTTCTAGGCTGCATATGTTGGAGCTATGCTGTAGGAAGCCTAGAGAGGTTTTTAGTAACTAATACCCCTCCTGTAAATGTGTTTTCACTGCAAAGGCTGACAGCTAATCCAGTTAATCCTCATTATACAATACACTACCTGTCACCTGGTGTCATTTTTATCAGGGCCTGACACCCTCTAACACCTCTGTTTTATTTCTTTGGTAGTCAACTTAAAACCTCTAACACTTCCTCTTGTTCTCTCCTTTCGCTTCACAATGTGTCATTAAGGTTTTTGTTTTCTTTTTCAAATTTTGGGTTTGCCTCCTTTTGAGCAAAATTTTTTAAACCTGTTCTTGCCTTCTGGGGCCCAGTGGGAATCTTTAAATTGGCACAGGCTTTAATATTCAATCAGGTATCCAGACCTCTTGTTTTTGACATGTACATTCTTCATTCCATGTTTTCATTGATGGTAAAAAATGACAACATCAAAAGTGTCATGTCAAAAGGTCAGAGTTATCTCATGATGTTACAGCTCCTGCTGGCTCTGGATAAATAGGAAGAGGGGGGAGCTAGGAAACACAATTCCTAAAATACACATATAATGTCCTGCAATAACTGGTATTTTATTTTACAGGACTCTAAGCCACCAGTTATCTCACTGCAAAAATTGATTGTGAGAGAGGTAGCTAATGAGGAAAAGGCAATGTTCTTAATTAGCGCTTCCTTAAAAGGACCAGAAATGTATGAAATTCACACCAGCTCCAAAGAGGAGAGGAATTCCTGGATGGCACACATCCGCAGGGCTGTGGAGAGGTAAGGAAGGAGGGAAAGCAGGAGGGCCTGATTTCTTGCTTGTCTTCTCTTCACAGGACTCACAGGTGTAAGTTTATTTTAAAAATCCATTTGACTCTCCCTAAACTTTCTTTGTAAGACTTCAGTGGGCATTGGGAAGAAGCCACTGATAAAGATGAAATAAAAACCAGTCAAAGACTTTGTTCTGCTTTTATTTAAAAAAAAAAATTGGTTCACTGATGTCAAATGCAACAGGGCTTTGGAAAAGGGAGGAAGATTGATACCCAGGATAAACCACAACTGAGGCAAAAGCTTCAGGTTGAATCCTGAGATGGTTTTGAATTATCTAACATGCAAATCAAACATAGATCTGTCTTTCCCTTTGGACAGCTGTCCTGATGAGGAAGGAGGAACATTTAATGAACCTGAAGCAGAGAGGAGGCTGGCTGAAGCAAGAGCTGCGAAGTTAAAAGATTTTCAAGGTAATGACTTAGTTATATATTCCACAAGCTGCTTCCCAGCATTATTTGTGATTTATGACTGTCAAATTCTTTATCAAGGTATGACCAAGTTTCTCCTTCATAAGTCTTTCAAGGTGTTGTAAGATTCTGTAGAAATAGTGGCTAAAGAAGTCTAATAAGCTTTGTCTGCTACATAAGTTTTCTCCTTAACTGTTAATTACCTCTCTGCATTTGATGCTCTGACCATAACATGAATGATAATCTCCCAAAGTGAACGTGGTTCTATGACAGTGATGAGGAAGGCAGGACTGAATTTGTTTCTTCCTTCAGAGCGTTTGAACATGAAAGATGACCTGATTCTGCAAAGTCTCACTGAGAAGCAGCAGATTTATCTGGAAATGTCTGAAGTGAATGGCTTTGAAGACCATTCCCAAGGATCCCGAGCCAGGCTGCTTCTTCGGGGGGATATCTCAGAGAATCTGCAAGGAGAGGCGATTTTGAAGTCTGCAGTGACTGAAGGTGAATGGAATGTGGGAATGTGTGGGCATTCACTCAGGTGCTGGGGTGGGGATGAGCACCCAGGATCTAAGTACAGGCCCTGAAAATGATCCTATAATAACATAATGCTTTTATGTAACACGGTTCAGACTTCCTTGTTCTCAGAACCAATCTGCAAGAAAGGTGAAGTGCATTCGTGGGTTTAAGTGGAAGACCTGCACAGCTTGGATTGCTTTATTTTTAAGGATCAACCAGTGGAATCTTAGGATGAGTCTGTTCAGAAAGGGTAACAGAGTGCTCTAATAATACACAGTCCTGAAATGTAATATTATAGGAGGGTTATCTATTAAAAACAGCCTATCTAAAGATAGTATGTTTAGAAAGCAAATAAACCCAAACATAAATTCTATTTAAAAAAAAAGAAAAAAAATAAAAACAAACACTCAAGGCTTGATAATCAAACTTGCAATTAAGGAAGAGCTCATCTTTATATGAAGAGCCTGTCATGCAGAGCTACTCACAAAGGAAAATTCATCTGTACTGCAGGACATCTCTCAGACTGCCTGAACTTTTAGTGGACTTGATGGTTGAAATGTTTTTTTAAACTCGGTAGTGTGGTAACTTGTATTGCTGCATAGACATGGCTGTTTACATGATGTGTTCTCCTCTTCCCCAGCTGAAAATCTCCAGAACTTTATCTTCACTCACTTTGGCAGTGCATCCTGTCAGCCTGAGGATGGCTCTGGGTCAGGACTGCCCCGGAGAGCAGAGACCTTTGGAGGATATGACAGTAGTCCCTCAGTTTCAAGTAAAAGTAAGAAAGGGAACATTCAGCATTTTTATGAGCTTTTTACTGTACAGAGAATAAGAACAAGGAATTGAGGCTCTCATATAAGGAAGCTTCAGAAGGAAGATCAGAGCAAATCTCCAGCATGTGGTAGTAGCATGTTGGATCTTTTGCTCCTGATGCCAACACTAGAGAGCAGAGTAGGGCTCTCAGTGTTATGCTAAGGGCACTACTTTAACCCATTCTTTATAATTACCACAATTCCACACAGAATTCTAATTTTGTTTAAAAAAATAAGTTTGACCTGAAAATCTAGAAAGTCTGAATTCAGCTGTCTGCTTTCATTAGTGAGTCATGAACACTTTTTTTTCCACTTTGTATCTGCACAGTCACTAGAGGTTTGCTGAATCCTTAGATAATAGAAATTGTCCTTTTGGCACAGATGATTTATCAGTTAATTAATGAAATAAGAGGAAAAACCAGATACTATTTATCTCCATTTTTGCTTCATGCATTAATTGAAAAAGCAAATGGCCTTTATTTCACTGGTTGTTAATCTCTAGAATACTTCCTGTTGTCTCTGGAAGGCTCCGTACATTTGTCATGTACTTTTTACAACAGGGGGTCCATCTCCCCTTACCTCCTTCCACACTCACAGTGGCGCTGCTGTGACTGGAATATTCCTGCTAACCAGTATTCCATATCATGAGCCTGCAGTTCTGGGAGCTGATTATTTTCATGCAGACGTTGTGGTTGCTTCACTTAAAATAGTGTAACGTAATTTGAACTTACCCTCCCTATTTATCTTAACCCGGTCTTCTCAAGTTTTTAAACTTTTCTGAGCAGCCCTACGTGTCACTGTTGCCTGATCATCCACTTGGGATCAGCATGGAGAAGCCATGCAGTTGCATTTTGGTTCAAAATCACCATGTTTTTCTGTTTGCTGTGTCACTCACTGAGTTATCCCAGGCCCTGTGCTGGTGTGAGCTCCTCATTTTCCTCTCCTCTTTCAGGTGGCAGGAAGAGCAGTAGTGGTGACCAGAGGCAGTGCGACTGGAGGGGCCCTGCACTGAGTTCAGATGTGCAACTCCATGACCTCTCTTCTGATGCAGAAGAAGGATCTCAAACCGTATGTTGAGCTTATGAGGGATTTAAATGCCTTTCCTTGTGTTCCTCATCATGATAGTAGTGCAGAACAAATCTCACAAAGTTAAAAGTTGTAATAGCTGGCAGGGCTGGACTGGAACAGTTTTGTCTGTAAAATTACTTGACTATTAAGGATGTTTTGTGGGGTGAGTTGGTAGCTCAGCACTTGAGAGGCAAGATAATTCAGTTTTCCATTTGCTCATTTGATGCTGTACCATTAACACAGGCTTTAATCACCACGCTCCTGTTTCAGCTTGGCTTATGAATGCAGTATTTTTGATGTATGTCCTTCAGTGCATGAGAGCAATCCCAGCTTGTTCTGGCAGCACTGCCAGTGCCCAGCAAGTGTCCCTAGCACAAATGTTGGTTTTGTCTCCCTTACAGAGTGATGGGACGAGGCTGGATGACAGCAGTGGTTTTCAGCCCACCATAGAGTCTCAGGTATGTTATTTCTGCTGTTAAGAAATCCAATGGCAGATAGCCACAGCATAATAATAGCAAACCAAACCAAACCACCAAAAACTCAGTGTTTGTAATGTCTGTGGAACCCAGCACATTAACGGCTCACTGGCCAAACTTGCCTCTGAATCCCTGTGAGGGCTGTACCTGTGTAGTGATTCAGTGCTGGGGCACGGGAGGAAGTGCTGGTTAAATAGCTCAGGTGAAGAGAAGATGATGAGGACTTCTCTGTGGAATCCCAGGGAGATTTGCTGGGCACTGATTCACACAATATCTGCACAAGGATAATATACTGAAATTCCTTGTGCTGCATGTTGGCTTTTGCTATGTTAGAGTACTCTGGTGGTCATGCTTCCATTGTGTGTGTTTTTGTACAGATACCGTGGATTATTTTCACTGCTTAAAAAAAAAAAGTCTAATGCCTCAAAACAGAACTCTGCTCAAGTGCCTAATGTTTTTTTTTCTCCTCTTCAGCTTGTCCAAAGGATACAGACGCTGTTACAGTTGCTCTTCAGTCTTCAGGTAAACCACTGTTTATTATCCAAGAGATTTGTTAGGCACTAAATGTAATAAAATTTATGCAGGTGTGGAGAGGAGCTACCTTGAAAATATCCCCTAAAGCTGGAGTGAAGTGCAGAATTTAGACCTGAGACTCAAGGAAACTGTGCCTGGTATTTTGGAGGAAGTGTTAGAGCTGTTGTCTTAAGTAATTATTTCCTTTTTCCTGCTCACTTAATTCTTTTGCTGCTTTGAGCTCCATCTGCTCTTCGTGCTCACTGTTCATACACATGTGGATATGAATTAGTTGTTTTTGCTTTTACCTTGTAATCAGCAATATTTTGACTGTTTTGATTCAGGGTAACAATTCTAGGTGCAAGAAGTGTCCCGTTTGACACACATAAGCATAATTTATTTCCTTGACCATCTTCAATGTCGTGTCAGTCACCATGGGCTGTACGAGCTGGAATTTAGATCTGCTCTAGAAGACAAAAGACTCTGTGACCTAACCTGGTAGATGCTGTTGTCTCCTGCTTAGCTGTGCATGTTTTTTGAACCTGGATGCCTCATGCTGGGCTTCTTCCCCCTCCAGGCCGTGATATCCCAGCAGGACAGCTACATCGAGGTGCAGCGAGCCACCATGGCAGACCGGGAGAAGCAGTACCGGCTGCAGTCCACCCGAGGGAACCTGCTGCTGGAGCAGGAGAAGCAGCGGAACTTCGAAAAGCAGAGGGAAGAACTGATGAATGTCCAGAAGCTCCAGAGCCAGCTGAAGCTGGAGCAGCAGCGCCTGGAGCGGGAGAGGAGCCGGCAGCAGAGGGAATTTGAACTCACGGAAGCGCGGCTGCAGGAGCGCGCGGAGGAAATGCGGCAGCTGCAGGAGAGGCTGAGCCAGGACAGGGAAGAGCTGGAGAGGCAGAGGGAGGCCTATCAGCACGACCTGGAGAGGCTGCGGGAAGCCCAGAGAGCTGTTGAGAAGGAGAAGGAGCGCCTGGATCAGCAAAAGAAGCTGAAGAAGCAGAACACGGTGTCAGGCACCTTCTCCCCAGACATGGGACAGGTGAGGGATTTGTTTTCTCAGAGTTTTATTCCTATTAAGCCTCTTGCTTCTGGATGAAGGTTGCACTTGTTGCAGCACCAACCCGTTTTTGCCTTTCACTGGGCTCCTCAAACCATCACCTGAAGTAGCTGGTGATGGCTACTCTGAGAGATGAGAGCTTGGCACTTTCCCAGTGCCTGTGAAGTTCCACCCAGATGTCTGGCAATGAGAATACTTTTTAAAAAGATAGAAATGGAGAATAATTATTCTCCAGTAAAGGGAGAATATTCTCAATTGTGGCTGGCTGAGCAGTTTTCAAATTCAGGAGCTGTCCTATTGCAGGCAAGTGATTGCAGAAGCTGTGCTTCATCAACAGTATTTTGTACAGTTGATTTCTAAAAACATTTCTTGTATTTGAAAATGGAAATTTGGAGGTCTGATGAAATTGGTTCATTGAAACTTTCTGAAAGTCTTGCTTTCTCTCCTGCCCTGTTATCACCCAGTGCAGTCTGCTCTTTCCTAGGTGCAATATTAAGCAGTTTGGAGCTGCTGAAGTTCTTTTCAGTGTCCAAGGACTTACACTCTTGCTCTTCTTTCTGTTCCCCAGCAAGCTTTAAGCTTTGTCTGCCCCATTCTGCTTTGCACTAGGAAGTGCTTCATGCTCTCAGGGCTGGGGGTGGTCTGTCCTCGTTTTGCTGGAGAGGATGAAAATCCCCATTTGACTTAGAATGCCTTTTTCCTCTTGCAGAGCCAGATGATCAGTCATTCCATCAGCTTCAACGGAGAGGGGGTGGAACCGTCTCCAGCTGGCTCCAAATCCTCAGTGAGGGTGAGCTCGGTGGCGGGGCTGGAGTACCTGGAGCGGCCGGACCTGGTGCGCAGGGACAGCACCACCCTGGAGAACCGGCCCTCCCTGAAGAACGAAGTGCCAATCCATCTCCTGAGTGCAACCAACCAGATACAGAAACCAGCTGCAGTCCAGCAGCAGATCCCCACCAAGCTGGCCACCTTCACAAAAGGAAGCAAGGAGAAAGGTGGCAAGAACAAAGCATCTCATAGGACAGACAGTTCAGGTATGTGTGATTTTAAGTCTGTTTAAATGCATTTCTGATCTCCAGGATCACAGGGAGACAGAACACTGCAGTTAAACCTCTGTATGGAACCCAGAAATTAATATGCTACAAGTTATTACTGTGTTTGCTGCAGTTAAAATCTCTTAACCTCTTAAAATCCTGTTAGGAGTTAACATGTCTGTACTATTTAAATTGGAAACAGAACCCAAAGGGATGATGTTGAAAACAGAGTCGTGTATTCCAACATGACAGAATGGTGGTGAGATGTTATAAACCTGGAGGTAAAAATCTTCTTGCTTAACTGTAGTGTTAAAGGAAAAGAGCAAAACCAAAAAAAAAAAAAAAAAAAAGCTGTTGTGCATGAATAAAATGTTTTGAGGCTGGCTTAGCCTTTTCTTACTGTCTGTCCTGGGTTGTAGTGACATCGAAAGCAGTGCTTTTCTTAGCACCAGTCAGTCATTAAATACAGATCTCCAGGCCAAAACTGAGATGCTGTGTGTGTTGTAGAGTTAAAAGGGGATAATTTTGTCACAAATAGAAGCAAGTAAAAATGCAGTCACCCTGTCCTGGTGTAATTTCTGCTTCTAACTGCTGGATACTGGAGCAGTGATCTTTGCCAATGACAGACACACTAAAAGCCACTTTATCTCTACCACTTAAAGTAGCCCCACTGCCAGTTTAGGGGAATGGCCTGTAATTTTAAGTTACAAAATTATCTTTTTAGCATTGTGCCAGATTCAGACTTGGCAGGCTTGTCCATCACTCTGCACTGCTGCAGAGGACTTGGTGCCAAACCTGACAGAGAGAGCAGGGGGAGTGGCTTTGGCACATTGCAGAAACATCTGTCTCTGTCGTGCCTAAAGTTTAGTGCCTTTGCAAACTTGCTTGTGGTTTTGCACATAAATGAAGCCTGTATCCTCTTACCTTGCATACCAAATGCTGGTAAAATAAAGTTCTAATACCACATCTCCCCATGTTTATTTTTAATAGCTCTTACATAATGGTCTCTGCAGTGAAAATGGACTTAATGGTGTTTTTCTGTAATTTATATGAAAGGTATAAACCACAAATATATTGGTCTCTATTCTCTTGTGAGCATTAGTGGGCTTCATGCTTGTTGTGTCCATGTGTAGATCTTAGGATAAAATGGAACAAAGCTTTCTGTACCAGAGGCAAAATGCTGTGTATTGAATTTGGGTTTTGTGACATGTAAGGAATGTGTACTGAAGGAGAGAAGTTCTTTAGATCCAGAATAGCCATTTCATGAACTGCTTTTATTGTTGAAACTAAGAAACTGAGAGGCTGTAACACCAGAGTCAGTGGGCTGTGCTGCTGAGCAGCTGTGAGACAGATGGAGAGCAGAGACAAAAGTTCATCACAGCTCTGCATGTTAGAAGTAGCACAAATGGTCATTTGCTATTTGAATGCTACAGACAAAGATTTTTTTTTCTCTCTCTGCTGTGCTTGATAGTGGGTTTTAAATCTGAGATTGTCAGGGTCTGCCAGTAACTGAGCTAGAAGTCTCAAGGAAGAGAAAAGCATTCATAGTTTAAACAGCTGAAGAGAAAATTAAAGTAGGACCAGCTCTTTGTGGTTTTGCAGCTTTCTTGAGTGTGTAAAGGTGTCAGTACAGTGGCCCCAGCATGAAATAGTGATGTTTGTGAAGTGCTGCTCACCTCAAATACTAATTTATAAAATATTTTCTTCAGCATCTGTTGATCAGAAGCAGCTGCTTCCCCCCAGGCTTGTTGGACGAGAGGAGGCTGTCCTGAGAGGCAGGCGGTCAGCAAGTCCATCCCTCCCAAGCAGCCAGACCACTGCATTCCAGCCAGGTATGCCTTGGCCAACTTGCCTATCCATGAATATGCCTCAGGCTCTCTCTGCAGTGTCATGAATATGTCTTCTTCCATTTTTTTCCCCTCTAGAATTGTATGGCCCTACAGATGCTCAGCCAGAAGCACTTTCATCTGCCTCAGCGAACCTCTTCAAGCCCAATAACGTTCAGGTTCAGCCCCTGGTGCCCTCTCAGCCCAGTCTGTTGAATGTGCAAGATGATACCAGCAAAGAAGATGTCATTTTCTTCTGATTGTTTCCATTTGAAGATGAATCTCCTGACACACTGTTTCAAGAACTCAGGCCCCAGTGTGCACCGTGATGGAGACCCGACATGGATGTCTTCTGATCCCTGCCCAGTTACTACTAGCAAGGACCAGACCAGGAGTACTGTCCTACTTTGTTGGCTTCTCTGCCAGCAGCTCAGAATGAGGGCACAGTAGTAACAATTTGCTTTTCAATTCTCCAATGTGTTGACACATGGCATGGGTGTATCAATTCAGAGCATGTTAAAATTCTGACATTTATTGTAATGTGCTCTTTTTGGAGAATGTAACTGTTCATGGGCACCATCTTGTAAATCCTTATCGGTGATGTTGAACCACCCAGATTTTTATGTAAAAAGTTTTAGTAGTAGGCCCGAAAATGGCTGCAAATTTTTAAATCTGTTTTCCCAGGTCCAGGTCAGTAATGGGCTGTGTGTTGGTAACCAGGTGACAGCGAGCCGGTCCCCTCCCAGGCAGGTGTGCCAGGCACTGTGAACCCAGTGGCACAAGCCCCGTGGCCAGGTACAGTGGAAGAGAAGGTAAGGTGAGCTTCTGACAGTGTCTTCAAGGGGCAGGAGCTCCACCTTTTCGTGGAGGAGAAGGGTTGGACGTGTGAGAATTCGCAGTGATAATGAAGAAGTGGACTGAATGCACATTTCATTGGCCACCAGCGTCACTGGGATCCTGTCTCCTTGTTGGGGACAGCAGTACAGGTTCCCAGGCAAACTCATGAGTTGGTTCAGAATGAACATAGAGACTTGGATTTTGTTCTTTGCTGAAGACATGTCTAAGAAGCGTTCGAATGCAGTAATTTATTGTCTTGTTTAATCCTGTTTTCTGCATCTTTTGTTCATCTGTTAATTTGCTGGGACTTTACTCCCAGTACCAGAAGATATCAAAGCTGCTGTTACTGCAGAGACTTACTTCTCTGCAGCATCGTGTTAGGAATGAAGGGAATAAGAACTGCTTGGTTTTAAAATTAAAAATAACTATTAAAAAAAAAAATACTCTTAGCTAAACCTGTGTTTAGCTGCTTTCAGCTAAACCAGCTTTGATACCTCTTGTGAAATAGGTCAGTTCTTGATCGTGGAATGGTGATGACATTAAGTGTTCTGCTGAAAAGGCATTATTTCCCTTTGTAGTAATTTGCACAGTTATTTTGTGTTGTGTTTTTTCACTCTGTGTCTGGGATTCTTTTCCCATCCTCACCCAAGGATGTGTGTTCTGGTGTATGTTGAATGTGACTGGTCAGATAATGATGCACAGGAGAGATTGTTTCGGGGTATTGTTACAGAATTAAAGAAATCAGGATCTTGAAGCTTAAAAATTTGGATTAATACCTTTCAGGACATGTTTGATAATAGCTTTTTTTTATATGTTGAACTGTTTTAAAGTGATTTTAGAAGCAGTGGATGGAAGGCCTGGTCAGTTCTCCATCCAGTCTCATGGCAATGGATCCAGGGGCTGTTTGCCAGTCTCCTCAAATCACTGAGCTGTCCCTGTGATTAGGCCCTGTGTGATGTTAATGTAACTCCTCTTTGCTTGAGAGTTTTAAAATTACTTCAGTAGTTACAGTGCAAGAAACTTTATCAGTTTTCAGCAGAAAACACAGCAGTTTATAATTTCAAGTGGTGATAATTTGGGTAATTGCCTTCAGACGAGAAATTGAAAAACCCAGATTTACTGGTCAGGGGAAAGATAAGCTACAAAATAATGAATAGGTCTTAGGGACAAGCACTCTTGCTGGAACAGTTCTTGGATTTAAGGGTCTTTTTCTTAGCTGAGTGATGCTGGTGCAAACCTGAGGCAGTGGCACTGAGTTCAGTGAGAGGAAACTCGGAACTGTCTGGCTTGTTACCAGATTGGGGATGCTCCCCCAGCCCCCAACAAGTGAAATTGGACACATTTCACTTTAATACCAAAGGACTGCTTGGTAAATCATCAGCATTGCAGAACCTGGAGTGACTGTCAGCAGGAAACAGTGTGAGACTGTTCCACACAGTGATTTGGTGTTGTTGGGATACCGTATCTTTGGTGGTTAGAACAGAGTTCCACTACATATTCAGTTTTTGCATTCCAAAAAGTTAGTTTGGAATGGAGGGGACTTCTTAAATTCGGTGTAATTCCTGATGAGTGCACAGTGTGGGATCCAGCAGCTCTGTAGGACTGGCACTGATTTTTCCATCGGGTGACGTGCAGACTACAGGCACCTCTGAGCCCCTGTAATCTCTCCTGGAAGCGTACAGGGAAGCAGCAGGAATGCACAGAATGTTCTCTCTTTCGTGCTGTGGTTTGGGCCACTCCTGCCCCCATTGCCTTAAATTACCAGGTTTTTAAGAGTTTTAGCCTAAAGCTATGTTGCATCAGTGGAGTAAACCATCTCAGCCAAAAAGGGATGTCAGTTTGGATGCTTGGAAGCAATTTTTGGAAACATTTATTTAGGTTTATTTTGTGCCTGTCCTAAAGTATGGGAGGGAGCGTTGGAAGGGCTGGAGCAGCTCGTTGGCTGCTTTCTTCTTCTGTGCAATGGACACATTTGAATATAGAACAGTGACATGTGGAAAATAAAGTCTGCAGTGAGGTCCCATTTATTTTAATGTTTTAACTTAAGTGTAACTTTTTTAATACTTCCTGTCAGCAGTGCTTGAAATAAGTTTTGGCTGTTAACAAATGGACCCAAGCCCGTGACAGGCCAGGCTATTGGTCCAACACCCCAAAAAGCTCCTTGGAATATGGGTCTTCAATCTGTAACTGAGAAATGACCTTAGAAGTCATTCTGTGCTCAGTACACGTGTCTGGCTGCAGCTGCCTTTATGAAACCTGTTTGCACCCTGAGTAGAGACGGTGTCTTCTGTCACTTGGGTCAGCCTGGAGAAGGTTTTGGAATTAGCAGGTGCTGTGATACCTCATTGCTAGTGCAGGGTCACCCTACCAGAGTGTGGGCAGGGGATCCGTAGAAGGCTGAGGGAAGCAAGTGAATTATTTTCTTTTAATGAATGTGGCTTTCTTTAAATGAATCACGGGTCTCTTCACTTGTGCAAAACTGACTCTGTGAAACTGTTACCGAATCACTCCAGCTGAGTGAACTGGTTTTGGGCTCTTCACTCAAATCTTGTTCCTAGAAAAATAACTCTGCTAGGTGAATTAGTTTGCAAAGTACTGCTGTGTCCTGGGCTAAGTAACCTGCTCTTGATTCTGAGTCACATCCTTCCTATTGGACTTTTTGATCACTTCAGATAAAACTTTCCTTTTAAGTGATTTCTGAGGATTAGACAGTTCAAAATTCTGTGCCTCCCAGGTGCCTTTTGGCTTCTCTGAGCTGGGGTGTGGAGGAAATGCCAGCACGAGCTTTGAACTGCCGCCGTGTTTGCTTGGTGTCACAGCCTTAAAATTATCAGCATGTTTGTCCTTCAATATTGTGATGTTGCAATGTAGAGGCTGTTTCTATGGTTCTGATTTCAATTTGAACTCTGGTGTTAAGGAGGCTTCCTCTTTCTCTTCCCATCTGGAATGTGGTCACTCCATATTCCAGGCCGAGGATGCCTCCGTGGCCACTAGTGCTGAGCACAGCTGCCCTGTGTGTGTTGTGGATGCTTCCCTAGTTTTTAACTGTGCTGTCTGTGGATTGTAGCTGTGGCATGTCCCACGAATTGAGATCACTGATCATCCCCCAGCCTGAGGCAGAAGAATTGGTGTTCCTAGAGACGCTTGCTCATCCAGGTACTCACCTTCCTGCACAGCTAGGAGTCATTCTAAATAATTTGCAGGCAGTTTTGGCTTTCTGAGTAGTAGTCAGATAATTCTGCATACATGGAGCTTGGTGTTTGTCATTTGCATTTACAATGAGAGTCGAAACTTAAACTAGGAAAGGGTTAAAAATACTTATTTCATTTTAATTCTAACTCTGCGGAATGGGAGCTGACGCTCCCCGGTGCTGCTCAGTGGAGTCCCTGTGTGTTGTGCCCCCCATGCAAGGGAGTTTGGAGATTTTGTTGTCTTCCCCAGCAGTTCTCACATTTACCAGGAAACAAATCTGCATGCCAGGTTACACAAGTGCTGTAGGCAAAGCAAAGCCTTTCCCCTGCTCTCTCTTCGAGACCAGACCCAACATCTTCGTAACCACTGGCGACTTCATCATCCACCATCAGCACGTTCCTCTTCAAACAGCATCTGTGCGAGCTCTGGTTCATAACATTTGTGCCATGTTTATAAATCAGTTTTTTATATTTTTGTACTGAAAGAAATTGGAGCACTTTAGAAAAGTTGATTTCAAATTCCATTTCTGTCTGTACCCGGAAGGAGATCTCTCATGGGTGTAGATCCTGTTGGCATAACTGTGTGCATCTCACTCAGAGCTGTGAACTCTCTTGACGCTCTTTAGTCTTAGGTCTGGTTTCTAGGCCCACCTTGCACTGTAAAGATTTAATAAATAATCATGGTCCATGGTTAAATTGACCATTTTGTTGGGGAAGAGTTTGGTTTTGTTTTTTCGTTAGGGTGTAAACATTGTAAATATTTCCTTTACTGTTGATACTGCAGTAGCAACATCTTTGTAGTCTTTATTTTATTTGTAAAGTTGATGGTTAAATGTTAATATTCTGTTGAATTGTGCACTCTTGATTAATTGTAAACATGATCTTAGCACACCAAATGATGATTTTTACAATGATTGCAATGTTTCTCCACTGAAGGATTTCAGAGCTGCAATAGGACTGAAACCAACTTCTAGCAATAAAAAAAAAGAACATTTAAAAGCTGTCTACCTTTATATCTCTATAATTATTTACTGTTTTCTATTTGAATGAAGATCAAAGCAGCTGCCACTTCTCACGTGCTTCTCATTTTCTAGCCTGGACAGAAATAATGTGCCACAGGAACAAAACTCTGACGGTTTTCCAAAGGAGAGGACGGAGCACAGGAGGTGTTCAGAGTACAAATAGCTGCAGCCCTTGGCAGTGAGCTGAACACCTGAGGGAAAGATCAGCTGCTCCCAAACATCTGAACTCTGCTGGTGAGAGAGAGAACTTGGTTAAGTTGCTTACATTAGCGAGGAGGTGCTTTGCATGGTGCCAGCCTGAGACATGCCTGGCTCTGTCCCAGGCAGTATCGGTTCCCTCTTGGAACGAGGATAACAAAAATAGAAACTTTCTCCCTAGTGCTCGTGCCAGTTTGGCAGCCCTCGCTGCCAGCACCATCCCATAGCCTCTGGCTGGGGCTGCTCTTCCCAGCTCTGCAGCAGGCTGAGCTTCCTGGTGAAATCCCCACTGGTGGCACAGCTGGCGAGTGAATCCAAGAGCTGTAACCTCCAATCATTTCCAGAGAGGAGAACAGAGGCAAAACCAGGGAGACAGTGGGAGAACTGGGCCTTGGATTGGTGCTCTCAAGGAAGAGGGGGAGGGTTTTATCACGGAATCCTGCGCTGCAGCCAGGGCTGAGGAGAACCCTGAGCCAGGGCTGGTGGCAGTGCCAGTGGTGTGGTCTGCCTGTTCACTGCCTTTGGGGCTTATCAGAGCAGCCTGGGGGGATCCTGGGTCTTTGTGTGCAGGAGTCAGTAAAAGAAGCCAGCAGTTGTCAGCCTCTGAAGTGCATGTGACATCTGGGTTGCGACACAAACTGCAACTCCACTGGAAAAACAAAATTTTTTCTACTTTTCCACATCTGTAAATAATCAAAGACTTCTAGGCAGACCAGTGTTTAGAATTTGGTCTTTATGGGAACTAACAGGCTGTCATGTGAGAAAATGACGTCTCAAAGTGTGTGTGTGTAGAAGCCTTTGCTTGTGCTCCTTTTGTATTTTCTTCCATCTGTGGAGCTCCCGGGAGCCGAGCCACAGTGCCTGCTGGAGATCAGTCACTGCCTCTGTCCTTCCAGACCTCGTGTCTGTGTCACCACAGCAAGGCCAGTCACTCCAGGTCCATTTCTAAATATTTTTTGGCAGCAAGAAATGGAATCAAAGTGGTTTTGTGGGGGACAGCAGAGGGGGGACAGTCTAGGAGAGGAGCTAAGAGGAGCTGCACTGCACTCTTGTGCAGCCGTTTTCATGTCAGACCTGTAGGAATTGTTTCTAGGAAGACAAGAAGAGCCTGGATCAGGGAGATCCAGGGTTAACATGGCCAAGAGGGATCCCTGCAGCACAGATTCCCACTGGGAACTGCCCAGCTGCAGCAGCCCAGAGCTCAGCAGAAGCAAGTTTAAATCCTAGGCAGAATTTGCATCTGTTAGAAGTTTGGTGCTGCTGCAGCCATCCGTGTTCAAAGGTGCGTAGGTGTTGCTGCGTTCAGTTTTTGCCACAACAGCAGGGCAGACATTCCTTGGGGATTGCAAACACCTTGCCTGGCAGTGGCACTGATAACGCTGTCACTCCTCTGTGAGACACGGAGGGTGTGATTTCAGGGAGGGTGCGACTTCAGGACACGGCTGGCGGTGCCTTCAGAGCTGGAAATTTGCTCACACCAATATTCCAGCAGCTCCGCCCTGCTTTGTCTCTCTCTCCAATCTGTAGCTAATTAACCCGAAACCCAAACCACATTCTTTCTGTGGATGAATCACGCCGAGGCCATCGGCGATGACCAGCTTTATGCTAAACCTCTCTCTTTCATGTGGGTGAGACAAGGCTGATGGTTCCCATAAGTGCATCTGAGATTCATCTGTGAGCCAGATGCTCGAGGACAAACATGCACAAAGGATATTGGCTCCACAGTGTACTCTGACAGTGGGAATGTGCTGCTTGCTGCCTTTCCCTTTCCTCAGCCCTGTGACTCAAATCCGGTTTAATTTCTCATCCCAACAATGGGGCCAGCCCAAGGCTCAACAGGCGAGGGATGTGGGGCCTGTTCTGCATTGTTTGCTCCTGCTGTGCCCGTGGGATCTGGCAGAGGATAAAAGCCAAACCCTCCAGGAGCTGGCAGGGCTGGCACATGTGACACAGGGTCCCCAGTTCTGGGACTGTCACAGACACCAGAGGCTCGGAGAGGGCAGGATCACTTTGTCATGGGGCTCCTTGACTGCACAAAGGCCTGGAGGGACAGAACAAGAGAGAAGGGCTTCACACAGATGGAGGGCAGGGCTGGATGGGATATTGGGAAGGAATTGTTCCCTGGGAGGGAGGGGAGGCCCTGGCACAGGGTGCCCAGAGCAGCTGTGGCTGCCCCTGGATCCCTGGCAGTGCCCAAGGCCAGGCTGGACGGGGCCTGGAGCAGCCTGGGACAGTGGGAGGTGTCCCTGCCATGGCAGGAGTGGGACTGGATGGGCTTTAATGTCCCTTCCAACCCAAACCATTCCATGATTCCCTGTGCACAGGACCATGAAAACTCCTTGCTGACAGCACAGTGTGGATGTACCTCTCCCATGTCAGAGCAGCAGCTGGTGTCATTTCACTGTGTGGAGCACAGTGTCTTGCTAGACCTGAAGCCATCCCAGATGACTGCATGTGAAATGCAGATCTGCCA
Organism: Dicrurus megarhynchus; assembly: GCA_013399195.1. NCBI lineage: Eukaryota > Metazoa > Chordata > Aves > Passeriformes > Dicruridae > Dicrurus > Dicrurus megarhynchus. The sequence goes on along the minus strand of VXAD01004648.1, from coordinate 99,229 downwards.
GGGAATTTCAGGTGTGCAATGTCCCTTTTCCCTTCTGGAACATTGGAAGTCGTGAACAAAATCACACTCTGTGTAGTTAAATTTTTTTTATTTTCCTGGGCTGCCATGAATTACCATTGAAACAGTTCCTTGCTAGATGTGTGGTGGGTGTGCTGCAGATCATTTGAATGATCCGTATCCCATCTTAACTAGGAAGGGGAATTTCTCAGCCACTGCTGTGCTTGGAAGGAAGAAAGGCCATGTGCTCTCTTGGTGCTCTGGCAGCAGGAGCTGCTGAGCAGGAGGCACCTACGAACCCAAGCAACAATTCCCTTAAAATCAACCCTGACTGTCTTGTGGCCAGGAGGGAGGTTGATCAGTCTGATCCCAAACTTGTCTGGCTCTGGTGGCTTGTAGGCTTTGTGTGAGAAGAGGAACATCCCATGGGACAGCGATGTCACACTTGGATTGTTTTGCCTTTGAGCCTAGCGATGCCCACGTGTGTTGCCTCTTCCAGATGTGATTGTGAGCTGGGGTCTGATCCCTGCAGCTGGAGGTCTGGGCTAGGAGAGGCCTAGCTTTGAGCTACGCTGAGATTCTAAATTAATTCTATTAATTCACGAGCATTTCTACCCCAGCAACCAAATTCACCCCTAAACCAAATTCACCTACAGCTCAGTTGGCCTGAACCTTCTGGCCCTGGCACTGAAGCAGCGAGTGGATCCAGGCATGGAAATGCCAAACTGGGAAAACAGGTCTGTTGGGACGACTCAGGCACGCACCAGGGAAGCGCTCTCGTTTTCCCCGGGGTACTCCGGGAGCTGGGAGCTGGCTCCTGCCAGGAGGAGGTGGAGCTGGAGGGACAGCACGGGGCTCTCTGCCAGGTGAAGGAGGATGAACCGATGCAATGCAGCCCGGGCTGCCTTTGTTGCTGGCCGTGTTGCCGGCAGCAGGGAGCCAGCGTGGAGCAGCCCAGCCCAGGTGTGCTTGGAGTGCCGGTTTTCCCTGAGAGGGGGTTGGATTGAAAGAAGGGAACCATGCCCAGCCCCTGCAAAGGCTGCAGCAACAGCAGCAGAGCTGGGGCTCGTTCCCCCAGCTGAGAACACACCGAGCCTGGCTCAGATAAGGCCCAGGCAGGCGGATCCGTGCTGCTGGAAGCTGCTCCATCCCTGGAGTGGGAGGCGGATGTGGCGGGGAGCCAGCGCTGATTGCTTGGCAGCATAAACAAAACAGCTGCTGCTGCTCAAACGGCCCTGAATGAAACCTCCGCTCCTCTGCCTCGCTGAGCACAGTCGGCCTCTGTCCAGCCCTCAGGAGTAGCTGGAGATGTAGCAAAGGTGAGGCAGCTCCTGGCTGGATAACAGGGTTGGAGACACTCCCAGAGAGCTGCTGGTCCCAGCAGAGTCCTGTGCCGTGACTTTCCCCTGCTTCCGAGGCACAGCCAGGCTGGGAGCTGCTGGATGGTTGGATCCCATGATCTTAACAGCCTTTTCCCATCAAAATGAGTCTGTCTCCCTGCTGCTGCCTGTGGGCTCCAGGCGGGCTGTGGGCTCCTCTCCCTGCAGCCTGACGAGCTCCCGTTGGGCTCAGCCAGCGATGGAGAAGAGGCACAACAAGGGTGTATGAAAAAAGGCCCAGCCTGGGGGCTGAAAATGGCAAAAGCATCAGAAAAGGGGGTGGAAAGGAAGCTGGTGCATCTGCTCCAGCCCCCAGCAGCAGGGCAGCTCCCTTCCTTCCCATCCTGCCAGCTCTTGCCTGTGCAAGCAGCTCGGAAGAGTTGTGACATTGATTTATTTAATTCTGAAATAATGGATCACACCCAAACCATGCTTCTGTGGTGAGACAGTTGGTTGTACCTTTGGTGCCTGTTTCCTCTGACCATGCTGGTTCCTGTCTCACCTCCTCCCCTTAAGAGAACTCTTCTTTCTCAAGCACTGCCTCCCCTCACTTGGAGCAGGGCCTGGAGCACACAGCCCTTTGGGACAGAAGGGCCAGCACTTTATCCCATTTTTCTGGATAGTGAGGAAACCCAACTCCATGGAGAGTGACCAGGTAAGGGCAGAGAATACCTTAATCTTTAAAGTTTTGAAGAGATTTGTGTCTCCTTCAAAGTTAGAAGGCAGTGTGAGATCTGAGCTTTCCTCAGTCCCAAGTTACAAAGATACAGGAAGATCTGAGCCCTCGATTTGGACTCAAGCAGGGAATGCTCCTCACTGTTCTACTAAATACAGTCTCAGGAGTGGGCTGGGAAAACCTGCACCTTAAGCACACAGAGCAGGCAATGCACACAGTGGATTTTATTCAGATTTATTGAAACAGCTCCAGGCTGAGTAATAAACACACAAAACTGCTGTATAAAAAAAGAAATAAATGTACAGAACCAGCCCGTGGGCAAAGTACTGTCACATGTTGTGACAGTCCAGGCAACTGCTTGGGTGCTGCGAGTCCCAGCAATGCAGTCCAGAGGCTGCAGCTGGTCAGGAGTGTCCTTCCTCCTTTCTAGTATCACTGAAACCAAAATAATCCCTCTGGTTCCTGCTCTGAGATCACACAAGTTAGGAGGAAACTTGGAAACCTTTTGCTGTCTCAAGGGACAGCACAAGCTGTCAGCCCAAGGAGGTCCCTCTGTGCCTGTCCCCTCCCTGGCCTGACCAAGGGGATGGATTTGCAGAAGCAATTCAAAGCCAAAACCGTGTTGCCTTGAGCCCTGCTGGTGCTGAGGGGATCCACGCTGGCACTCAGCTCGCAGACTTGCCAGGTGGGAGGAGGTTCTCCTGCTGCCTGCGTGTTCCATCTGGATCCTCAGTCAAGGGAGGCACTGGCAAAATCAGGTGTGAAGCCTGTGGTGCAGAGCAGAGTATTGTGAGACCAGTGCACAGCAACCCCAACCCCACTCCTCAGGCCTCAAATCCCAGAGAAATCCCAGCAATGCCTGCTGATTTCCCTCTACAGACAGGAATTTTCTAAAGGTATCCCTGGCTATTTTATTACAGTAAATAATTTTATTTAGACAGTACAGCTCTTGCAAGGAGAAAAGAAAAACCCTGCAGGGTCTGTGATTCACTGGCATCATTTCTGCCAAAAGCCTTTAGAAAGGTTTAATTCCAGTTGCAAATGTTGAAAGTCAATCTCTGTGTAGCAGGAAAGCAATGGCATGAAAGGGACACCAGGGAATAATTAGAAGCAGAAAAACCCTGTGTTTATACATAGACAAGGCTTGTCTTATAAATGCAATTACCCACCATTCTGGGACTAAATCCCAGCTATAATCTTGTTCTGGCACCAGCTCACAGCCCTGGCGTCCCACAAGACATTTGGGTGCCACTGGCAGATTAAGCGTGGCACCAGGAGGAGGAGGCTGTGCTAAAAGCAGCAACCAGAGCCGGTGGCACCACGGGGTCTGTCCCAGCTCCTGCAGACAGCCTGCCTGCAAAAACATCGACTCCTCCAGCCCCCTGACCCAGGGACGACACCCAATCCTCGCACACAGCATTCCCCAAAATCTTTGCATGGGCCAAGATGCCAGGTTAAGAGTCTTGTTATTTATACCGATCTTCTCCCTGCAGCGTTTCAGCACCTACAGAGACCTTCTCTCTCCTGCAGGGCTTTAGATCCCAAACTACCAGCCTGGAAGTTCTGGAGCTGATGTTCACACAAGGCTGTTCTCTAGGACAACTCCAGTCCAAAGCTACGTGCATCTGCCCCTCGAGGTTTAACCTGATGCAGAGGAGCTCTGGGTTGACCCACAACTATTTACCTTCCAGATCCTCAGCCACGCTCAGGCTGACAGGTACTTCCAGGTGCTGACGAAGGCGGTGGGGATGAGGGAGTAAGGCACCGTGGTGACACTGCTCCAGGTGTCGGATGAGGGGTCGTAGCAGTCCAGGGTCTTGCAGCGCTGAGCCCCGCAGTAGCCCCCCACCACGTAGAGCCTGTTCCCCGAGGTAACAGCGCGGCAGCTGATGCGCTTGGCGGTGACATCCCCGAACTTGGACCACTGGAAGGTGTCACTGTGGAAGCGGTAAGCGGAGCTGGCGGAGAACTCCGTGTCCCCACCGATGACGATGACGTGGCTGCCCACCACGGCGGCGGCCGTGTAGCGCCAGGGCTGGGGGCAGCTGGCGGGCACCGTCCAGCGGTTCTGGCAGGGGTCGAAGCACTGCACCTTGGGCAGCTTGTTCTGGTTGGCGCTGGTGCCCCCGAAAACAAACAGCTTCATCTTGGCTCCCACCACGGCAGCGTTGCTCACGCCTTCCCGGAGAGGAGCCACCAGGGACCACTTGTCCAGCTGAGGGTCGTAGTGCTCCACTTGCTTGAGGGACACGGAGGGAGAGGCCGGGAAGGCCCCGCTCATGGCTGTGTGACCGCCCACCACGTACAGGCAGTGGTCCAGCTCGGCGGAGCCGTGGCCAAACCGTGCCACCAGCATGGGAGCAGCTTTGGCCCACTCGTCGTGGAGGGTGTCGTACACCCAGACGTCCCTGGAAGCGCCGTTCTCGGAGCCCTTGCCGCCGGTGATGTAGACCTTGCAGCCGATGGCGCAGGCACTGCACTCCTTGCGGGGGCTGGGGATGTCGGCACGAGGGATGATCTCGCTGGTTTTATGGTCCAGCATGTAAATCTTGTCGCACATGAAGGTCTGGCCCCCGAGCAGCAGCAAGGCCTGGCTGACCTTGCGGGGCCGGGCACAGCACCCCGTCACCAGGCCATCGTTCTGCAGGATCTTCATTTTGCACCGCACGGCGTCGGCCACGATCTCCTCCCCCAGCTTGTGGCTGGTCACCAGCTTCTCACAGGCCACCTGCTTCCGCAGGTAGGACTCAGGCAGCAGGGCCAGGCGGACGGAGCGCAGCAGCTCGGGCAGGACTTCGTGGCGTCGGGGCAAATCGTAGCGGATCCAGCCTATAACAGCTTCATAGACCAGCGTCTCATCCTCCACCTCCAGCTCCTCGCTCTCCACCAGCTCCAGCAGCTTGTCTTTGGGAAGCCGGAGGAAATCTTCAGTCTTGCAGAGCGAGGTGAAGTTGGCCAAGGCCATCCTCCAGGACAGCTCCAGCAGCCGCTGGCAGCAGTGGGCATCGGACAGCAGCAGCATGTTCAGGCAATTCCCAGGGTAGAGATTCTTCTCCAGAAAGTCAGCCGAAGCATCCCGGATATCCTGGAACTGCAGCATGTCCCCGGCCTCCAGCAGGGACTCCGCGTTCTCCTCGTTGATCAGCACCCGGGCTGAGTAGGCGTAGTCCAGCAGCAGCTCCAGCACCTCGGGGTGCAGGGAGTCGTGGAAGTTGACCTCGGCATCTCTGCTCTCCTTCAGGCCCCCGCTGAACATGGCGTTGAAGTAGCGGCTGCAGGCGGCCAGGACGGCGCGGTGGCAGGGGAAGCTCTGGTTCCCCGCCCGCAGCACCACGTCGGTGAAGAGGTTCTGCTGGCGGAGCAGGTTCAGTTGGGTGAGGAGGCTGTCGGCGTGGCCCGGTTTGTGGAAGAGGTGGATGTTCATGGAGCCGGAGCTCGAGCGGGATTTCCGGTTCTCGTGGCTGCTGACGGACATAGTGTTGAGGCCGCTCTGCGAGGCAAAACCGGCGAGTCAGCACGGGCAGCGCGGTCCCCGGCCCGGCCCGGCCGGGGGTGCAGCGCCGGGACGGCGGCCGCGGAGAGGAGCCGGCGGCGGGAGCGCGGTACCGGCCGGTAACGGGAGCGCGGTGGGGGCATCCCGCAGCCGCGGGGCACTGACCGAAACGGAGCACCGGGAGCTCCCGGACCAAACGCCGGTGCAGCGCACGGCTCCGCCGGGCCTCACGTAGTACCGGGGAGGGGGCGATGTGCGCTCCCGGTGATGCCCGCGCCCAGCCCGCCCCACGGTCCCGCACCCAGCTCAGGGGTCGCGCACGCGGTCTCCCACCCGGTTCCGCGGTCCCGCACCCGGCCCGCGATCCCCTACTCGGCTCCGCTGTCCCGCACCCAGCTCAGAGGTCCCGCCCCCGGCCCCGCGGTGTCCCACCCGGCTCAGAGGTCCCGCACCCGGACCCGCGGTGTCCCACCCGGCTCAGAGGTCCCGCATCTGGACCCGCGGTGTCCCACCCGGCTCAGAGGTCCCGCATCTGGACCCGCGGTGTCCCAGCGGCTCCGCTTTCCCGCGCCTGGCTCAGCTATTCTGCACCCGGCCCTGAGGTTCCGCACCTGCCCCCACGGTCCCGCATCTGGTACAGCTGTTCCACACCTTTCCCCGCGGTCCCACACCTGCCCCCGTTATTCCGTACCCGGTTCCGTAGTCGGTTCTGTACTCGATCCTGCACCCAGTCCCGCACCTGGTTCCGCACCCGATCTCGCACGGTCCCGTACCCAGTTCCGCACCCGGTCCCGCACGGTCCCGTACCCAGTTCTGTACCCGGTTCCGCACCCGGTTCCGCACGGTCCCCGCTCCGCTCCGGCTCTGCCGCCGCCCCGCCGCCGCCGCGTGGCCGCCCCGTGCCGGCCCCGCCCCCTCCCTCCCTGCAGCCAATCAGCGGCCGCGGCGCCCGGCGCTCACTCTTTGTGAATGGGAGGCGGGGCCGGCCGTGCGCATGCGCCGCCCATTGACCCCCGCCCTGCCCGGGGGCACCGTGGCCGTGTCCCCTCCCCACGCGTGCGGGTGTCCCCCGCTGTCCCCCGCTGTCCCCCGGTCCCAACATCGCAGCACGGCCCGGACCGCGGCCAGCCCCGCCATGGGGCCGGGACGGCGGATCTGAGGCTCCCGAGCGCGGCGGAGCTTTGCGGACGGAGCCACCCGGCCATAAAGAGCCATAAACGGGGCAGCCGGGCTGGGATCAGCAGCGCCTGCCCGCGGCCTTTGGATCCCGGCCTGCTGACACAGACAGGTCAAACAAACCAGCCCTGCTCAGCAAATGTTTTCCCGCATGGAGCCCACCTCAGAAATTTGGAGCCCAGCCAATCATCTGCACCACCAACACCGGGGCAGGGTGCTTTCCTTGCCAAGGAAAGAAACTATCACCCTTTCTCAGGAGCATGAGACGAGTTAGGCTGATGGCCACATCAGAAAAGAGAAGAAAACCACCGAGTTTTGGGAGGATTGGGTCTGCCTGCACAAGGTCTTGTGCTAAAATCGAGCGAGTACTGCCCTGGAGAGGCAGCAGCAGCTGCCACAGGTGGTTAAACACTGTGTGTCAGCAGGGATCAAAACCACCTCAAGAAAAAAATACAGATTCCAGAAATTCTGAATTACCCAATTTTGATTTATCTCTGCACGTTCCAGCTTTACCAGCTGCAGTTTAAGGTCACTTGCTGAGGAACTGATGAAGCAAATGCACTTACAGCAGTTTACAGTGTCCTTTCTTTACATTAAAATTAATGCATGGGTAAGAGGTTTATTCATTTGGCATCAGAGGTTGTGTAGGGTTTCTTGTTTTGTTTTTTTTTAATTGGTAGAGCTACACTTTGTCCTGTGCTGAGCAGTACAGTGAGTCCTGAAGGAATGATTTAACGGGGTTAAGAATACAAAAGAAATCTGATTATTAAAAACCACTTAACTGCAGCAGGAGCCACCATGGTGGGTGACAAGACCAGGCAACAGCCACAGCTGTCCCTAAGCAGAAGGACTTGGGTGCTCCCCCTGTTCAAGCACAGGACTGAGAAATGTAGAGAAAAAACAAGAGTCTCCTCCAGGTAAGCCCTGAGTTGTACCAAAACCCATCAATCTGGCAGCAAATTCCCAGCACAGCCAGGATGGCATCCCCAGGGACACTCTGCAGGGTGAAGGTCCAGATAAACACCAAGGACAGGGCAAAGGATAAAAGAGTATCCAGACCTCGCTCTGCTCTTTGAACACAGGCAGGACACGGCTCCCCGTGTCCAGGCCAAAAACAACAACAAAAACCAAGGTCAAACGTCCTGGAAGCGCAGCATGTGCCGTGCTGGGGGGCAGGGACACGCAGACTAAGCAGAACTGTTTTCAAAAGATGCATTTCCATGGCAGTCAGGCAGGGGCTGGGAATTATTTCAGCAGGAGGAAGGCTGGTGACACGTGGAGCTGCAGCTCACCCAGCACTAATGCTTTGGAGCTTTCCAGAACCAAAGATAAAGAACTTCTCCCTGTTATCAGAAGGAATGATCACTCAAGGCCACCTTTGAAGCATTTGTGTCCTTTATTATTGGCAACGCCCAGAACTGTAACTGCAAACCCCATCTCGGCATTGCTTTGATTGCTCCTTTGAAAGGTGATTAATAAATTTCCTGCTTTTTTTTTTCTTTTTTTTTAATTAAAAAAGGTCCCTTGGCAGCTGCTGGAGCCTGGTGGAAGAGCTCCACCCGGTGGCATTCCACAAAGGCACAGCTGGTCTCGACTTCCAACATTTCTGCTTAAATGAGCAAGGCAGGCTAGGAAGGTTCACGCTGCTTCCAGTTGCAATTTCCTGCCCCTCTCACCTCTAAGGAAACACAGCTGTCAAAAACAACACCACTGCTCGCTCCTGTCTGAGCTCTGGGCATCAGCTCTGAGCCCAAACCCCAAAATACCTGGGGAACTCCCAGGAAAGGTCCCATCCCTGGCTCAGATGCAGCACCAAGCGCCGAGCCCGGCGTGTGAACTTGCAGGATTCATCCCTCACCAGTTCTGTGTGACAGAACCGTGGCCACTGTGCTCTTTTAAGTGACAGGAAACACTGGGAGGTTGCATTTTGTCTTTTGGGACACATGGAAGCAGCTATTTTCCCCTCAGTTTCACCCATTGTAGGAGATTCTTGATTTTCAGAATATTCACCTGAATTACTTCTCTGATGAAGAGTGATAAAAATTGTCAACTACAAACAATCCCCTCTGCAACAGGCATCTTGATTCCAGTCCCGATTATGGGATATCTGGAATGGCAATCACTGACCCAGCAAAGTTAAAATACACCCTGCCTCACCAAAGGCACTTGTACCACGTCATAACTGGGTTCCTGAAGCTCAGTTATGGCTTAAGCAGCTTCAGAATTTGCTCCTCTTGATGCCTGGTAGATTCCAATCAGGGAGGAGATGGTCCCCAGGAGCCCTACTAACCATGGAGGGAACCTTCCTGCCCAGAGGAATCCTGGAGGCAGCCAGTGGATTGCGTTGGAGAGATCTGCTGTGTCCATGAGGATGCTCAGAACTTCAGCCTTCACCTGGGCTCTCAGCTTCTGCTGGTTCTGAGGTGAAGAAGTGCTGCTGGAAGAAAAGGTGATATTAGTGACAGCCCAGGATGTCCTAAAAACTGTGATGGCTACAAGTGAGAACTGACAGATGTGCATGAATTGCAGGAGAGGGACTTTGGACAAGGGCATGGAGGGACAGGACACAGGGAATGGCTTCCACTGCCAGAGGGCAGGGCTGGATGGGATCTTGGGAAGGAATTGTTCCCTGGGAGGGTGGGCAGGCCCTGGCACAGGGTGCCCAGAGCAGCTGTGGCTGCCCCTGGATCCCTGGCAGTGCCCAAGGCCAGGCTGGACGGGGCTTGGAGCAGCCTGGGACAGTGGAAGGTGTCCCTGCCCATGGCAGGGGTGGCACTGGATGAGCTTTAATGTCCCTCCCAACCCAAACCATTCTGGGATTGCATGATTATCTGTACAGCCACGGGGGGAAATCCTACCACTTGTGCTGGCTCAGTTTTCTTCTTAACTGGAACAAGATTCTCAGGGATCTGAAAAGAACAGAATTATTTCTCCTACAGCACCAAAGAGGAGGTTTTTTTCCCTCATGCACTAACTGCCTCAATGAAGAAGAGCACCTCCTACAGCTCTGTTGTATCCCGGTGTCAGGGCACTGGGATCATGCCCGCCCCTCCCGTGCCCATCCCGGCCGTACCGCAGGATGCCCAGGAGCAGGGCACAGCCCCACAGCGCCGTGCTCCGCGTCCACCACTTCTGGGAGCCGGCGCGGACGATGCCGACATCCGCCGCCCACGCCAGGTGCTCGCAGGGGTAGTAGAGCTGGTTGGCCACGTTGCAGAGCACCGAGAGCCCCCGCACCAGCGCGTCCTCGCCCTGCGGGGAGCCGCACATGGGGCACGCCCGGAGAGGGGCCGGAGGGGCTGGCGGGGACCCCCGGCCCCCCGCTCACCTCGGGGCCCAGCCCGTAGCTGCAGCTGTGCCGGAGCATGGCCAGGTCGTCGAAGAGGCGCAGGGCGGTGCGGCAGGAGCTGAGCTGGGCAGAGGCGGCCAGGAGCCCCCCGGGCAGCCCCGCGGGCCCGGGCAGCGCTCCCCCCGCCAGCTGGCAGCCGTAGGACAGCGCCCGGAGCTGCGGGGGCACGGCCCGCTCAGCGCCCGGAATCACCGGGGGCGGAGGCCCAGGGAAGGTGATGCTGGAACCAGGGCTGGTTACCTCTTTTTCTCTCTTTCTACTCTCTTTAATCCTCTCTTTTTCTCCCTCTTTTCCTCTTTCTTTCTCTTTTCCTTTCTCTAATTCACCTCTCCCTCTTTAACTTCTTTTCCCTTTACCCAAACCCCATTGCCCTGTGTTCAAGGACTCCCGTACCCATTCCCATCCCAAGCGCGTAATTTACCGATAAAACTTTGTTTGTGGACCCTCTGCCTTTGTCGTTCCTTTCCACCAACGAACACTTACGAATCTCTCAGGTGCTTCCTTCCCCTTAAGGGTGGGTCGCCACAGCAGAGTCGGGCTCACCGCCCGGTACCGGAGGGCTCTGACCCCCCTCCCCACTCACCGCCCGGTACCGGAGGGCTCTGACCCCCCTCCTGTCACTCACCGCCCGGTACCGGAGGGCTCAGACCCCTCACTCACCGCCCGATCCCGGCCCCGGTGCGTCTCCAGCGCGGCCATCAGCCCCCAGAGCGCGCCCGCCGCCATGGCAACACTTCCGGGTGTGAAGTCACGTGCTGACGCTGGGCACGCCGGGAAGGAGGCGGAGGCGTCGCCACGGCAACGCGGCCTGGCTGCCCGCGGCCCGGCCGGGCCCTGCTGGGGATGGTGCCCGCCCGGGGATGGGTCCCGCTGTCCGTGCCCTTCACGGCCTCCGCACCCCTCCAGCGAGTCCCCCGTCAGCCCTTTTCTCACCCCCGGTTTCCCCGTTCTGAGGGGTTCTAAGCCGGCCCCGCCGCTGGGGTGGTGCTGGGCCCGGCCGGGGTTGATTCAAAGAAATGTCAGAAATCCAACTTCAAGAGGCCCTTGTGGACGGCGGTCCCCGTTGTGCCCCGACTGTCCTCTGTCCACTTGCACACAGATCACCACGTCCCCGTTGTCACCTGGGAGACAGGGAGATCTTCCCTGTCCCACCTTTAGAGACCTCCCAGTCCCCGGCTGAGTGATGAAAGGGGAACATTCTGTGTGGAGACAGAGGGAAATCGGGCTCTCTCCATCCTCCTACACCTCCCCGTACCCAGCACGTGGATCCCACCCGCTTCCTCCTGGGCTCCAGTGGGTCCAGTGGCTTGGCACAGAGTCGCACTCACACTGCTGTTAATTAAAGCTGTTAGAACTACTTGGATATTTTGCTTTCTCTTTTTATAGCCGAGTATCACAGAATCCCAGAATATCCTGAGCTGGATCCCACAGGGATCCTCAGCCCAGCCCCTGGCCCTGCACAGACACCCCAACAATCCCACCCTGGGCATCCCTGAGAGCGCTGTCCAAACGCTCCTGGAGCTCTGGCAGCCTCGGGGCCGGGACCATTCCCTGGGGAGCCTGGGCAGTGCCCAGCAGCCTCGGGGGGAAGAACCTTTTGAGTAAATCAAGCTTTTGAGTGAATCATCCTTTGCGTAAGTCAGATTTCATAAAACAGGTTCACAGCACTAAGCAGAGCCTCTCCCAGCCAAGCTTTTGCTGCGCAGCCTCTCCAGTCTGGGGCTGGACTTGGATCCTTGTGGGTCCCTTCCCACTTGGGACATTCGGTGATTCTGATTGTTCTACACTTGCTGTATCCTCAGATGCTGCGGTTATCCCACCCGATGCACCACATCTGTGTTCCACAGTCTTGTGAGTCACCTCACTGCAATCTGCTGTCAATCCCTTTGCCATTTCATTACGCAAAATGAATAAAATGAATGATTTCTGGGATGTGAACCAGCGTCTTGATCTTTCTCCATCGCTACGTTTGTTTTTAGAAGTAGTTTTTCATTTATTTTTGGGAGGAAGGAGATGATTTTGATCAAAAGCTGTGCTTATGCAACCTCAGGAAGGGATGTGGTTAGAGCTGGTCATGGAAGGCATTAAGAAAATCCTTCTCTTACGCTGCCTCCTGTTTCTCCAGCAGTCAAGAGAGGTCCCTTCATGCCATGGATCTGTGTTTAAGCTATTTGATTTACTAAATGTGGAACAGATCACAGTTGAATTGGTCTTTTCCTTGGCCCTAATTTTCCGGAGCAGCTCCATAACTACCATATGGAGTGATATTCCCGTAACTGCCATGTGAATTTCTTCATTTGCCTCCTCACCCTGAGAGCTGTTTTCTGTTTGGGCGAAGGTTTTGAGCAAAGTGCTGACGGCAGAGCCGGCCTTTTCCTGTCTTCAGGGGAAATGCACACAGATACCTGTGACTGCAGAGCTTTCCTGGTGCTGCTCCCTAATTTACTGCCTCGAGTTTAATTTTTATTTTGATTCCATCTGTCAGCAGGTGAAAGTTCTGTCACAACCACGCAAGCCATGCTGGTGCCACACAGGCAGCAGAGTGACTCCCTAAAGATGTGCTACAGCAGGTCCAGCCTTAAAAGGCTTGGATTAACCACAGGGGAAGTGGGTTTATACCCAGAAAAGCTCCAGCCCCCCCTTAACTCCCCTTGGAGTGTGCTCCTGAGCTGCTTGAGATGGGCCAGTGAGCACCAAACCCTGTCTGCTCCAGCCTCAGGTGGGAGCAGAGTCGTAGATGAGAAATATCTTGAAGGGAGAGGAAGGACAGGCAACCAAATCCCTAAGCCAGGGAACGTCGGAGGGAGGTTGAAGGTGATTGAAGTCCTCCACAGAGGGTCAGAGGAGGAATATTGTCATGGCTAGAGGTGTCCAACCGTGGTAAACATCTCTGCACCACCAGCAGAGAAGGCTGAGACAGAAGCTGCTGCAGCTGCCGAGGGTGGGGTGACCCTTCAGGTAACAACACAGGGCTCAGATGTTGGGGTTTCCAGTTCAGTGGTGCCACCTGCCCCTTCCTCAGCCCCATGCCAGTGAGCTGAAAGCCATTTTGTCTCCTCAGATGAAATGCTCACACCGGGGGCTGCCCAGGAGGGCACAGAACCTCTGCAGGACTGAGCAGAGAGGCGAGTTCACGTCCAAGCCCAGGAGCCCAGCTGAAATCCAAAAGGCAAACTCCCAAGTGGGCTGTGTCCCCATGGAGACCCTGGAAGGGTCCTGTCCCCAGAGGAAGGTGATGTCCTCCCTTCTCCAGTGACTGCTGACGCACTCTGAGCTGCCTACACGGCGTGGGATCTCAGAGCCGTCCTTGTGCTCTGCTCTTGGCCCGTCTGTGTGTTGTCACAGGGAACATCTATTTCTCAGATTGAATGAGGACACAAGGAGGTGTTGTGACAGCAAGAATAAACACTAGGAGATTAGCCCAAAGGCGTGGGTGACACATCCCTCAGGATTGCAGGACCCACGGAGCGCCTCTGGGCAGGCACTGGGGTGGAACGAAGCAGGTGGGGTAGGGGGAAGCACAGAGGAAGGGCAGGAGATCAAACAGAGTGAGAGGCAGCATCAGGGCTGTGTGGGGGATGGAATATTCCCTTATTATCTGTTTGGATTTTGGTGTCAAGGCCTGCAACCAAAGGTCAGCAAACAGTAGGACAGCGAGGCAGCTCTGCCCAGCTTGTGATGAGTGGGCTGTTTTCCTAGAGGTGAGCCCTGTGTTTTTGTTGAGTTGGTCACTCACGTGGGCTTCCTGACTGCTGAGCTTGCACTAACTCTGTTTGGGATCTAGGTGTGTTCCAGAGGGATCAGTGGGGGCTGGTCAGCCCCCTCCCTTGGGGTTTGAGCGAGCAGGGTGGCACAGCTGCCACTTCAGAAGCTCTTCTCAGCCTTTTCATGTAGATGGGTTTGATTCCTCGGGAGCCAGCCCTGAAGCCTTTGAGCACGGGGCTAGTGAAGTTTCACAACTGCTCCAGTCTGTGTGTGAGCAGTGCCTGGGCCCACGTGCTTTCCTGTATGGATTTGACTCTGTATTTCTCAGGAATGGGATGGTCTCTGCTCCACACGTGCTTCAAAGAAGCCGTGCACTCACGTCTTCCAAGTGCACACAGCCACTCACATCAGTCCCTCATGCCAGCACGTTGTTAAACACCTCCAGTCAAACACCTCAGTTGCATCATTTGGTGGAGTATCAGGGACTTGCATCTGCTCCAGGTCCGCCCCATTACTTTGATGTGACCCTGAGGTGGCACTGCCACCTGTGCTGCTGCAAGAACAGCCACACCACCGGGATAAGCGGTGGAATCACCCTTGGAGGCACCAGCTGGCTGGGAGAGCTGTTGCCGGCACTCGCTGTGATTATTCACTTTCTTTTTCATGTGGACTTTGGTGCGACTTCAGACAGGGAAAACAAAACTGCCTTTGGAGTGAGGGTCTCTGCTTTCTGAACTCTCCTCGCACCCCTTTAAGCAGTGCCTCAGCAATGCCTGAACCGGGAAGGCCGAACAGGCTTTCTTTGATTGCCCCGCTGTGTGAAATCTGCCAGCGTGGTTGGTGGCGGGTGACACCCCTCCCTGCCAGCGGAGCCACCGGCACGTCCCGGTGTCACGTCGCCAGTGTCTGTGACTCAGAGATAAGACAAAGTCACGTTTTTTTTTTTTTTCTCGGTCGGTTTAAAAACACGTCCCTCGTCACCGCGGCCCCGTCCCGGGCACGTCGTCAGCCTCACGCACATGAGGTCAACGCTAAAGCATCGCTGCAAAACAGGGGCTCAGTCCAACCCCTGGGAAGGCCTGCAGGGTGGGGCCAGCTAGGAGCCGGGATAAATTCAGGGATTTTGGTGTAGCCTTTGCTCTTCCTCCTTTCCCTGGAAAGCTCCAGGCAGGCACCAGCCTCCTGGAGCCGCGGGGTCAGCGTGGGCAGCAGCCATGCAGCCCCCGGGGCGGGTGCGGAGGCTGGTGGTGAGGCTGGAGGATGGCCGGGCCCACGGCAGCGGGGAGCTGCTGCACGGGCGGGTGCAGCTGGAGCTGCGCGGGGCGCTGCGGGTGCGGGCGCTGGAGGTCTGTGCCCGGGGCTTGGCCACCGTGCACTGGCTGGAGAGCCGCAGCATCGGCCTCAACGTCGTCTACCGGGACTACACAGCCTGCCAGACCTTCCTGTACCGCCGCTGCCAGCTCATCCCCGGTAAGGCTGCGCCACAGGGCACGTCTGTGTGCCAGGGAGTGGGGTTGGGACCACCTTGGATAGGTCTGTGTGCCAGGGCATGGGGTTAGGACCACCTTGGATGGGTCTGTGTGCCAGGGCCTGGGGTTGGAACTGCCTTGGATAGGTCTGTGTGCCAGGGCCTGGGGTTGGGACCCCTTTGGATGGGTCTGTGTGCTGGGGTGTGGGGTTGGGACCCCCTTGGGTGGGTCTGTGTGCCAGGGCGTGGGGTTGGAACCACCTTGGATGGGTCTGTGTGCCGGGGTGTGGGGTTGGAACCCCCTTGGATGGGTCTGTGTGCCAGGGCGTGGGGTTGGAACCCCCTTGGATGGGTCTGTGTGCCAGGGCGTGGGGTTGGAACCCCCTTGGATGGGTCTGTGTGCCAGGGCGTGGGGTTGGGACCCCCTCAGGCTGCAGGCATCCCCTCCGAGGAGCCTCTGCCCTGGTGGGTGTTGCTGACCCACACAGGGCTGTTTGCCCCTCTTCTCACCTTGGCCGAGGGTTTCTCTCTCTGCCGCTGGTTTCCAGGAGGCTGCTGGCACACCCGGGGCTGGGGAGCACCAGAGATTTCTGGCTTTTGTTGTGTTTGCACAGGGAAGAGCAAACACGAGTGTCTGTTAGCAAGTGTGGAAAGAGCTCTTAGTGCTTCAGTCAATGTTTGTTTTCAGGTCCCTGATGCTGGGACCGCGTGCCCAGCTGGCACGTTGCTTAGATCTGCTGCAAGAGGACAAGCCACTTGCATGCCACAAGCCATTCTTTGTGTGCTTGGGATGAAATGATCCAGAGCCAAGGGATATGGGATATCTCAACTGTCCATCCGCTCATTAACTCTGGCTTTTCTTAGGAACATGCATGTCTTTTATCCTCCCCTCCAATAACAGTGTCACAGCCATTCCTCTGTTGCTTTTCCTCCCCCTTTCCCTGTTTCTGATGGCCTTGTTACTACCCAGCCCTGGAGATGGCTTTAGGACTTATGCTGAGGGCATTTAATTGTGTCGGTGGCCAAGTGCAACCCAGAGAGTGGTGCCAGCCCAATCTGGCAAATGTAGAGGTTGCAGGAATAAACTGGGGGGGATGGAAAGAGGACCTGAGTTGCCTTCCTGGAGGTGTTCCTATCTCTGGACTGCACTGGGGGGTTATTTTCTCTTATTTCTGGATGACTGTGCCCTGCCATCTGCTCCAAACACCTGCACTGCTCTGGAGTTCCTGTCTTTTGGCAGCAGCTCTTCCGTGCTGTGCCTAAGGATGTCCCCTTGGCAGCTGCACCTCTACAAAGTGTCCAAATTACAATTAAGCCCTTGCCCCAGAATCCAGCAGGGCAGGTCCTGAGCACGTGGTCATGCAGTACTTGGTCCGTGTCCCGTTAGCTCTGAGGTGACAGGGTGAGTTTTATCCCCCATTATCCCTGCAGGGAATGTCTGTAGGGAAGGCACAAGCTGCTGCCAGCACGTTTGGATTCTGCTGCTGGGATTGTGTGCAATAGGAGCCCCTGGAGCCATCTGGGGAAGGGCACTTGGCCAAGGGCTGCAGGAACTGCACGAGCTGCTCGGCCTCTCCGGTACCCTGCACACCTGTAGCTCGGAGCTGATGGTTCCTGGCCCTCACTTACTGCACAGGGAGTGCTGAGCTGGGCTGCCTGGGGGGCAGAGAGCCTCGCCAGAACTTGGGGGATGGGATTTTATTGTCTCTGTCCGTACACTGATTCCTTTTCTGCCTTGTGAGTGGGACACGTGTGATCACCAGGGCGTTTTAAGGCGGTGAACAGCAGAGAGGGGCTGTCCTGCAGCCAAAATAACTTCCTTTGGATCCTGCTGTCCCCTGTTCAGTCCCCAACAGCAGCGTGAGGGCCTTCCTGATGTCAGCTGGTGAGAAACGTGCCACCATCCGACAGTCCCTGTGACTGCTCCTTTCTTGTTGCTTCTCCATGAGATCAGCTGTGTCTGCGTGGTGTTTAAAAAATGCAGGTTTTGTCATGGTAACAAGGCAGTGCAGAGGAGGGAAGCTGGGCACAGATAAGCGCCCTCCCTTCTGCTCTCCCCTCAGCTGAGTTTATCTGCAGTTTCCTGGCAGGGTGGTGAGTGCTGGCACTGGGGTGCTGCGCTGAGAGACAAGAAAAAAGTGTGCAAGAAGGATGTTCAGGCAGGGCCTTTAAACGTGTGTTGTGTAATCATCTGAGAGAGGGAGCAGGAAGAGAGGAAAAGGCAGGGGGTTCATGGGCAAAGGCAGCACAAGGAGAGCCCTGGACTCTGCTGCATGAGGTGACAGGAGGGTGCCCTAGGAAACATAAATAATTGTTGTGCAGTGATGTTTTCTGTCCAAGGATCCTGCAGCACTTCCCAAAGGTGTAAGTTCCTGCCCTGGTGAGAGGCAAACATCCAGAAGCCATTTTATTTTCATGGAGACATCCATGAGAGTTATGGCATCAGGGCTCTCCTTCCATTGCGGGGTGGCCCTCAGTCAGCACCTTAATCCTTGTCCATACACAACAGTCCCAAATCCAGCAGGGATGGAGCTGGTTCCTCAGTCTGGGAGCACGTGCTTGTGCCAGGCTCTGTGTTGTCCCATCTCATCCCCACACTGGGCTGCTGCTTTACCTATTTACCTGCTGCATTCCCTTCTCTCTGGTGTTCCAGGGCCCCTCGTGTGACTCCGGGGTCAGTGGGGAGAAGCCACCAGGTCAGGGAAGAAGCAGCCCCCCGTGAGCTGGGCAGGGTGGCAGCTCCTGCTGGGAGCAGCTCCAGCCTGGCCAGACTCTAGATGGGGCTGAAGAGTTGGAGATCGTGCCCTGTGTGCTGTGCCCGGCCCGGCCTGGGCTCTCCTTGGGCACCCGGGACCATTCCTGAATGGAAAGCCCTTGGCTGTGCTCCCACAGCCCCTGCACCTGGAGATCCCAGGAGAGAGGAGAGACCCTGTCCGGCCGCTGGGGTCAGAGAGGGGCTGCCCTCCCTCCGCACGTGGAGGCAGCGAGGGACAGCCGAGGGCATCGCGTGCGCTGCCACGGGAGGGAGGCTCGCAGGGAGCCGCATCCCGTGGGCGAGGGCTGAGTCATGGCCCAGGGGTGTGTGCGAGAGGCGGGAGGAGGAGGAGAAGGACGCCAAGCAAAGAGAGGGGCCCAGCCAAGGCTCCAGCCCCTCTCAAGAGCCTCCCCACCTCTCATGTCACTGCAGGGACACCAGGCGCCTTCCCAGAGCCGGTGTCACCAGTTAACTCGTGCTGTGATGTGCCTTCCTTCCTCCTTTCCCTCTCCCTCCGCAGCGTTTGCTATGATTCATGTTTGCCCGTGGCAGCAAATGGTTGTGCACATAAAACAAACCACAGTCCCCTTCCCGTGGGGAGGGAGACAGACAATTCCAGTCCGGCCTTGGAAACAGCTAAAGCAGTGCCAGGCTTCAGCCCAAGCTCATTTTTTTAAGTGGCTGTGATCAACCGAGTTCAGCACAGCAGGTCCTGCCTGGCGTGGCTGGGAGCAACTCAAAAATCCCCAAAACTTCGGCGGCCAAATGCTGAGTAACATTTTTAATGCCTGTTCTGTCTTATCCCCTGCCCGTGCCGGGGGTGCAGGGCTCTGGTGCTCCGCAAATGTGACAACCATCACTAAAGTGGAAGTTTCGAAGGCTGCATTAACCCTTTTGAGGGGCACAGATTCCTTTCTCCTCCCTTTTACAACATCTCGGGGCGCTGCTAATGGTGATGTCCACCCTGCGAATCACCAGTTCCCAGTTTCCACGCTTTCACCCCGGCTGAACACCGGCAACCACGGCTGCTCCCGATGGAGCGAGCCCCTGTGCTATTCCTGGCCATGCAGGTGGAATTTATCCCTGGGTTTTGGACACCAATCCCGGCAGGAGCTGGTGGAAAACTGGCGCTCGCCTGGTTAACAAGCGCAGGGAAGAGGATTGCTCACCCTGTCGTTGCACAAGCTGAACTCGAGCCAGCTCTTGATTTCTTAGAACTAAGTGAAGTGATGTCCCAGACATCACCGCGTCACCAGTTGGCCGGGCCGTGCCGTGTCAGGAGCCCAGATCCAGCTGTGGCCTGTTCCGAGCCCTGGGAACGGCTCCTGGGAAAGGAAGGATGTGGGTCGGTGTGTGGCAAGGCCCTCGGCTCTGGCCTGCGGGCACTGGAATGAGAGGGGCTGCAACTCCAAGTGAGGAATACCCCCTGGCCACAGCCAATTCCCCTGGGAATGGGGATTCGGGACAAAGATGGGGTGGGATGCCAGGATTGGAGCTGCAGGGGGAGTTTGAGGGGCAAGGATGGGGATTTTGAGGGGCAAAGGATGGGGATTTTGGGGGGCAAGGATAGAAGCTGGAGAGGGAGCTTGAGGGGCAAGGATGAGAGGTGGAAGGGCGTTTTGGGGGACAAGGATGGAGCTGGAGGGGAAATTTGGGGGGCAAGGATGGAAGTTAGAGGAGGGCTTGAGGGTCAAGGATGGGGATTTCGAGGGGAAAGGATGGGGATTTTGGGGGGCAAGGTTAGGAGCTGGAGGGGGAGTTTGAGGGGCAAGGATGGGAGCTGGAAGAGGATTTTTGAGGGACAAGAATAGGAGCTGGAAGGGAGTTTTGGGGGGCAAGGATGGAGGTGGAAGGGAAATTTGTGGGGCAAGGACAGAAGCTANGCGCCGGGCCGGGTTGAGCCGCATCGCGCCGGTTGGGGCTGAGCCGCGCCATGATTTTCGATCGTCTCAAACGCTTCTCGATCGTGCTGGAGGGAGCGGAGCGGGACGGCCCGGCCGCCTTCAGCCCCGGGCAGGCGGTGTCGGGCCGCGTGGTGCTGGAGCTGGCGGCGGCGGCGCGGCTCGGGGGGCCGCGGGGGCGGGCGG
>VXAD01004648.1:65221-78767 GCA_013399195.1 Dicrurus megarhynchus | reverse complement strand
GAGCTGCAGGGAGTCTTGGGGGGCACTGAGCGACCCGGCAGCAGACAGGGGGTCACCACCCGAGCACCGGCAGCGCTCAGCCCCGTGCCCAGCACACGTTCCCGCGGCGATGTCTCGGTGCGGCACCGGGAAGGGTTTGGGGAGTCCCGCTGGGGCTGGACACGGCACCCCACGGTCCAACCCCCCCGGAGTCCGTGCGGAGGGGCCGATCCGCACATGCTCCCTGCCTTGTTTTGCAGGGCCCGGCGGGNAGCGCCGGCTCCAGCACCGCCTACACGCAGAGCTACAGCGACCAGGTGGAGTTTCTGAGCCACCGCGACACGCTGATGGCACCCCCAGGTACGGCATCCCCGGCCCAAAGGGCATCACCTGGGCGCGGCACCCCCCGGCCGGCGGGGGCACCGGGCACCCCGGGGGCTGAAACAACGGGGCTGTGGGGCAGCCTGGGCACCCCGGCTGCTGGGTGCTCCGGACACCCCAACCGGCTGAAATCTGGGTGCCTGGGGCAACTGCCGATGCTGGGTGCGTGGCACCCCGAAACTGCGGAAATCTGGGTGCCAGGGACAGCTCGGCTGCTGAGTGCATGACACGCCAACACGCTGAAATCTGGGTGCCTGGCGTGCCTTAGGGTCTGAGCGCTTTGGCGACGGGCTGTGTAGGTCCCTGCAGACACCTCACGTTCTGGGTGCACCCCGAAATCTTGGGGTGCACAGCTGGACTCTGCTGCTGTGCAGGGCACCTCGGTTAGGGACGGCTTCCACCTTTTCTCGGAGCTATTCGTGGCAGGGAAGCAGTGTTGGAAAACTGGAGGTTCAGGAGCTTGTTTTGAGGTGGGGGGAGCGTTGGCCTAAATGATCCCCAGAGGTCCCCTCCAAGCCTGGGGTGCAAAGTCTGGAGGGGCACGAGGGCTTGGCTGGCCACTCTCCCTCCAGCTGGGCATCTTGGGCTCTCACGCCAAAGCTGAGGAGCAGGGTGGCTGCAGGATGGAGCAGAGCCCACCTGGGGCAGCTGCCCGGCTCTCCAAGGAGCTGCCCCTGGGTCGTGCGTGTCTGCAGACACTGGAATGCAGACAGTGCCCAGCTCCTGTGTCACAACTGCTGCAGCTCAGCCCTGGCAGAGGCATTGCTGTGCCCTCGTGCTGCTCCTTGCCGGGTGCTGCACATCTCTGTGGCTCGCCCGGGGAGGCTGCAGGAGGGAGCTAATCCTCCTCAATCTGTTTTGCCCACAGACAATGGTGAAGCCACCGTCCTGCAGGCAGGAAGGCACGAGTTCCCCTTCACTTTCCAGCTCCCCGAGTAAGTTGGCATTTTTGGGGGAGGAGAGGACATCGTGAAAATGTTTTTTTTTTTAACAAAACCCGTCTAAAATTGTTTGTTGCTCATGCCTAGGACCCTGGCCACCTCCTTCGAGGGGAAGCACGGCAGTGTGCGCTACTGGGTGAAGGCCAAGCTGCACAGACCCTGGTCGACAGTGAAGAAAGCAAAGAAGGAGTTCACTGTGATTGAACCCATCGACATAAACACCCCTGCACTGCTGGTGAGCTCCCCCTGCTCCACCCCGGGGCTCTGGCATCCAAAACTTACCTGGGAAGCCCATGGGGAAGGTGTCTGCCTCCCCTTCACCATTACAATGCAGGCCTGGTTTCCAGAGGGAATATTTTCCCCCATGTAACTCGTGCCCTCCAGCATTAGCTGGGCTGGGCAGAGGTCAGCTGTGCCTCTTTGGTTTTGGAAACTTAAATGCATTGCAACAGCTTCTTGCATCAGATACCTGAGAAGTTGCTGATGCTCCCCGGCAGGTTCTTGGTGCCAGGGAGGCGATTGCTTTGAGTTTCATCCTTAGTTACTAAATAGCTTAAATATTTCCCTTTCTCCAGGCTCCCCAGGCAGGTGCTAAGGAGAAACTTGCTCGTGCCTGGTACTGCAACCGTGGCCAGGTCTCTGTGACTGCCAAGATTGACCGAAAAGGCTACACCCCAGGTGAGACCGGGTGCTGGGGCCCTTGAACCTCGGTGGGCCCTGGGGTAGAGCCCAGAGGAGGGGGTTTGGGTCCCTGTGAGCTGGCATGAAATCAGAGAGCTTTAGTGTGCGCACCTGATGTGGGCAGCATCCTTGGGACGCTCCTCCTGGATGAACCCGTGTGCCTGCCCTGTCAGACGGCGTGGCCAGCCCTCGGTGGTGCTGTGCAGCAACTCCTCGAGGCAGGACTGGGCTCTGCCTGCCCTCCTCCAACGTGTGTGTGTCCGTTCTGGCAGGCGAGGTCATCCCCATCTTTGCTGAGATCGACAACTGCACGAGCCGCGCCGTGGTGCCCAAGGCAGCCATAATCCAGACCCAGACCTTCATCGCCCGCGGCACCAAGAAGCAGAAGAAGTCGGTGGTGACCAGCATCACTGGGGACCCCATTCCGGCCGGGAAGCGGGAGGTGTGGCACGGGCGGGCGCTGAAGATCCCGCCCGTGGGGCCGTCCATCCTCCAGTGCCGCATCATCCAGGTGGAATACTCCCTGAAGGTGAGCGAGCGCTGCAGGAATTCCCTCCTGCCCGGTACTCAGGGGAGATACCTGCCCCTCCAGACTGGGGAAACGCCACCAGCTGAGCTTCCCTGCTGCTCTCTGTCTCTGCAGGTTTGTGTGGATATTCCTGGGACGTCCAAGCTGCTCCTTGAACTGCCTCTTGTCATCGGGACCATCCCGCTGCATCCCTTTGGGAGCCGCACCTCCAGTGTCAGCAGCCAGTACAGCGTCAACCTGGACTGGCTCAGCACCATCCCGGAGCAGCTGGAGGGTGAGCATCTCCTTCTCCCTGGGCTAAACCCCCTGCTCAGGACAGCGAGGCTCAAAATTCTAGACTGGGCCAGTTTTGCTTTTTTTTAACTTAATTTTTTGGTTGTGGTGCTGAATTTCCTGGGTTCCTTCCTCAGGGAACTGGGAGGGTTTGGGAAATAGTGGGTTTGAAGCCCTTTTATGTGCGTGTCCCCCATTTATGGAGAGTGTTCCCTATTCCCTGATGGTTCTGCTTTCTCTTCAGCCCCCCCTGAGTACTCAGCAGTCGTGTCCAGCCCAGAGGCCGAGCAGAGCCTGGCTCCTCCGTGCCGCAGCGAGCTCGGGGACATCCTGGAGGGTCCCTTCTTCGCCTACATCCAGGAATTCCGCTTCCGACCACCCCCGCTGTATTCAGAGGTGATTAATCCCTCTGGGCTGGGAGGCTGGTGGAGATGGCTGGGATGTGCCACTGTGGAGGTTTTTGACTCTGAACTTGGCTGTGCAGGTGGATCCAAACCCCGCGTCGGACAGCATCCGCCCGCGCTGCATGACCTGCTGAGAGAAGCGCACCGGCTGCGTGTGACAGCGTGACAATCCCTTGGGATGGCAGCTTGCACCCTCACAGCACTTTGGTCTGGAAACGGGGATGTGGGACCCCGACTCGGCTCATCGCCCTCGGCCACTCCTGTCGTGACTGTCCCACGGGCCCAGAGCCAGCGCGGTGCCGTGGCCCCGGGCAGGGTAGGAGAACACGAGGGGCTGGCGGTGTGGAGCAGCTCTGTGTGCGGCTGGGCAGGACACGGAGGGTTCATAACTGCCCCGGGATTTTGGGATTAGAACAGGGAATACGAGCCGAGATTGCTCTCCCCTTGCCTGCAGTGCCGCGCTCCGAAAATTTCTGTCAGCTCCTGGTATGGAAAACAGGAGCTTGGAGGTGTTTCCCGGGATTACTGGAGAATGTTTGGACGGTGCTCAGGGCTGGGCCCTGGGGAGATGCAGGTGCAGCCCTTCGCCTGTGGCTCACCAGGACTGCAGGTCCCCAAGGCAGTGAAAGGTCCTTTTCTGGCTGGATGAAGCAGAGGCCTCAGCCACTGCTGATAATCTTTGCCACAAGGCTGTGGGTGCCTGCGGGGGGAATGGTTTGAGCCACTTAACCAAACTCTAAAGGCCTCCAAGGGCTGATACAAGGACTTGGGGGATGAATTTATGGTCTGTGGCAGTGTTTTGGTGACATTTACCAAGAACAGGAAAGCTGGTTCCTGAGTGTCAGCAGCGACCCTGCACAGTGTGCTGGTGCCTCCCCTGTGATGGGGCTGAAACCAGCCCCCAAACTGGTACCAGCACGGGGGGTTGGAGCTGGGGCTGGTGGCCAAGGAAGAGAGAGGGAAGCCCAGTCCAAGGCTGGTGGCAGCCACAGGTGCTGATGGGAGATGTGGAGCTGGGATGAATCCTTCAGGGCTGGGAGTCCTCGATGCTGCCCCCATAGAGGGGACGGGGGCCCTGGTGGGGTAAGGACACAGCAGCAACCTGTGCTCACTGGGGTGGGAGCCAGTGTGGGAATGGTGAGCTGGATGTTGTGAGGAGCCTCAAGAGTGTGCCAGGGGCTGACCCCGGTCACTGCAGGGGGACCTGAGCAGAGTTTGGGTGCCGAGGACCTTTGCATTCCCTCACTGAGACAATCCCTGGCTGTGCACAACCAAAGCCAGCGTGCCTTGGGCTCTGTGCTGGGGTTGCTCAGATGAGTCTTTTCTATCTGTGAACACTTTTGTAATGACCACTCTTTGTCTCTGCTCTTTTTGTACGACTTTTTGGTGGGGAATTTTTTGTCTGAAATAAATTCTTTAAACCAAACTGTTGCCTGGATGGTTTTATGTTCCTCTTCCTGCTTCCCGTTTTCTGGAGCCATACCGTGGCTGCTGGGATGTGGGAGCGCTCCCTGCCCTCTGTTCACTGCCCTGCAGGCACCCAGCTCCGCCCTGGGCCCCGTCCTGCACTGGGATTAACTGGGTCACTCGGCCGGCACTGCTCCCCAGCAGGATTGTCCCTTGAGCCTCCAGCTCCTCCACATCTGTGCACTTTTGGCACTTTCCCCTTACCTGGGATGCAGGGCTGCAAGCAAACCTGTTGTATTTTTCCACACTTGCTTCCCAGTTGTGTCCAGGCTCTGGGAGGACAGACACATTCTCCTCCATCCCGGAAGCCTGGCAGGGACCCAGCAGGTCCAGCTGGGAACTGGGACACTCCTGAGCTGTCTCAGCCAGTCCCAAGGAGGGCTGGGATCAGCCCCATGCTGTGCTGGCTGGGAGCTGCTGCTGTGTGGGAAGAGCAGGGGAGGCTCCTTCACCTGCTTCCTTGGGCTGGAATTTGGTTTTCCACAGCATTTCTGTGCTCCACATCTCCACTGGGCACTGCAAATCTTGGTGCATGCGAGGCAGGGCGTGAATCAGGGCTTTAATTTTCTCTTCCACGGACTGTGCTGCTTAAAAATACTGCCACTGGAATGTGATTTCACCCCCCACCACTTTTATTTATTTATTTTGTTTGCTGAGCTGCTCAGCCCTGCAGCTGCATCAGAGCACATGCTCTTTCCCTGGGCCATGGGAGAGAACTTGTCCCTGTGTTTGCCTGCGAGAACCTGGTGCTCCTGCAACCTTTATTCAAATCTGGTTTTTATTTGGCATCCCCAGTGCTCTGATTAATTTTTCCCGGGGGAGGATTAACTGGCCTCTCAGGGAATTTGCTTGCATCTCCGTTTGGGGGGATCGTGTCTGGATTTGCCGCTGGCAGCAGCGGAGGCTGATGCTGTGTGGCCTCTTGGAGGCTTTTTGGTGACATCAAAGGGGACACGAAGCACGGCGCTGCACCCCTGTGACCAGGCTGATCCCAGCCAGCTCCAGCCTGGCACAAGGGAGCCATTCTGTGCTGAGCAGCAGGGATGGCCGGGGGCTGCTGGTCAGCCCCGGATCATCTGCCCCGGCTGCACAAGGGGATGTTTATTCCCCGGGCCGGAGGGGGAGGCGAGCCCCCGGCACCCCGTGCTGCGTCTTTCTGGGAAACCGCGTCACCCAGTGACGGGGACAGGCCATGCCGGCCGGGGAACCCAACGCCGGTGGGCAGCGATCCCGGGAGCGATCTCTCCAGCAGGGATTCTTGTAGACACCTCCAGGTTTTTCTTGTACAGTCGGGCAGTAGCGCAGCGAGGTGGGGAGGGCGGGGGGGGGGCATGGCCAGGCTGGGGCTCCTGCCAGGAAAGGGCTGCACTCCTGAATCCCGAATCCTGGAGGGGCTAAAAATACCTCGTCTGGACATTTGGAGCCGGGGCACGGTGCAGACCCTTCCAGGCAGTGCTTTCACAACTGCTGGCAGCGCTGCTGGTGCTCCCTCCAACCTTCTGTTGTTTATCTGCCCCGGCTCCAAAGTCCTGATTGAACAGCCTGGGCTGTTCCAGCCCGGGCACGGGGGGTTTGGGGCTCCCTGGGGGTCCGCTGAGCCGGAACGGCCCCGTGCCCTGCGCGGCGATGCCGCGGCAGCACCGAGACCCGACCCCGGGCAGGAGGCGCGTGATGCAATTACAGTGCCGGGATTATTTATAGCTCTTGGCCCCGTGCGCTGGAAAATGCTGCCCAGACCACTCGGCAGAATCTGCTCCTTGCGAGGGGCACGGAAACCCACCCCCACCCCCTGCTCTGCTCCTCTGTCCTGTCACTTTCGCCTTTCAGTCCCAAAATTGTGGGACCCCTCTGCCCCGGCCGCACGGGTGCCGGGAACCCCCTCCCCGCTGCGGCTCGGGGCTCTGCAGAGTGCTGGGACACCCCGCTCCTGCGGCCGCTTTCTGCAGCATTTTGGGGGGCTCCCCCTTCCTCCCAGCCCTCCCCATCCCCGGGTGATGCTCGGTCCCATCACGGTGGCCACAGCCTTCAGCTGAGGCTGTTGTCCTGTGGCCTGGGGGGTCAGTGGCGGGGGCCAGCGCGGCCGTGCCACGGGGAGGGTGACACGCGAACCTTGTGGCCGTCCCGGCGCTGGCAGGGACAGAATGTGCCGGGGCTGGAGCAGCTCTGCGAGGGCCGGGATTAGCTGCGCCGCTGCTGCCTCCGGCCCGGGCGCCCGTCCAGCTCCCAAAACAAGCACCGCCTTCCCCCATCCCAGCTGGGCTGAGCCCTGCGGGGTGCAGCTCACCCCAGAACCTGCCGAGGGGCACCCACCGGGGGCTGCTCTGTTGGCACGGTCGGTGATGATAAATCTGGATTTTGGCCGAAGGGGGATGCCCCGCTCTGTCCGTGCGCTGGGGTCGGTTCAGCATCTTTGTGCCGGTGGGATGCTGGGCTCGCAGCGCTCGCACCCTGCGGAGCAGCAGTCGGTGCTGATGGGGGCTCAGGAGCACGGGAACCTGCCCAGCCCCGGGTTACAGGGTCCCTGAGCACGGCGGGGACACGCACAGTCCCCAGCAGCGCCAGGCCTTGCTTTGGGTTTGCTCCAACCTCCGGCGCTGCAGAAGCACCAGGGCTGGGGACGGCACGGCTCGGCCCTGGCAGCATCTTTGGGATCTGGGACTCTGAGGCCCCCGTTCATGCGGCAGAGCTGTGCCAGGGCTCCGGGAAGCAGCCGTGCACCCCGGCATGCCGGGGCGGCATCGCGGCCGCCCTCCGCCCGCTGACTCAGCCGCCTGTTTGCCGGAGCTGCTCCCGCCCACGGAAACCGCAGGCAAAGTCCCCGCATCCCTGCGCCGGGGCTTTCCCCGCCGGCTCGACAGGAATCGCAGCTTTTTCCCAGCCTGGTGCGGGCAGCGAGCCCCTCCGGGTGCGGGGGAAAACTGGGGAGAAACCGCAGGTTTCTTTATTCCAAACCGGATTTTTTTTAATGCCAAAACCCGGGGTCTGGAGCAGCCGGATGCCCGTGTTGTACGTGCCACATGTCCCGTCCCCTGTGAGCATCGTGCCAGCAACGTGGCGGCATCATCGGGACACCCCACAAACCCCGATGGTGGCCGGTGCTGCTGGTGTTGTCTTTGCAGCAAGCCTCCACCTTTATTCACTATATCAAACCCAACCCCTTGTTTTTTTTGGATCTGACCCCTCATTTGGGGTCCCTCGCTGTTGGCACTGCCCGGCCCCTTGCGCAGTCACTCCTCGCTCCCTCCCTTCCTCGGGCAATGGAAAATTTTTGTGACTTTTTGACTTTTCTCCAGTTGTTTGGGAGCGAGGAAGGAGCTGGTGCCGCGCACAAACATGTCTATGTATAAACATTGGGGACCGCGCCAGGGATGGAGCCGCCGGCACCGGACCCTCCCCACGGAGCCGGGTGTCCCCTCTCCCGCCGGGACCCCAGCGCGGCGTTCCGTGCCCAGTGACCCGAAGCCGTCCCC
Organism: Dicrurus megarhynchus; assembly: GCA_013399195.1. NCBI lineage: Eukaryota > Metazoa > Chordata > Aves > Passeriformes > Dicruridae > Dicrurus > Dicrurus megarhynchus. The sequence continues at coordinate 70,642 of VXAD01004648.1, read as the reverse complement.
GTGGGGGCGCAAATATTTTGGCTTTGTTAAAAAAAAAAACAAACCAACAATAAAATAAAATAAAATAAAATAAAATAAAATAAAATAAAATAAAATAAAATAAAATAAAATAAAATCCCCCCCTGCCGGGTCATCCCGCGGCGGCACGTGATGTGTTGGCACACAAACAGGGGACAGCCGGGGACGGGGCACGGCTCCCACGCCACGCGCGGGGACGGGCCGGGCTCTGCGGGTGACACGGCCGTGCCCTGTGCCAGGGATGTGGCGCGATCGGACTTTGCTCCCGGCGCTGCTCCACGCCCCGGCCGGGTTTGCCGTCACTCCCAGGCGCCGCTTCACAAATCGCAGAGAAGTCCCCGTCCAGCCCCGGGTGGGTGCGCGGCCCCCGCCACGTCCAGGGGGATGCGGCACGGTGACATCCCACGCCCTGAGCCCCGCGGATGAAACCTTGTTCGTGTGGTATTTGGCACCAGGGAGGAGCGAGTGGCTCCACAGTCACTGGTGAGCCGCTCTGGGTGTCAGTGGGGACACAGCTGTCCCCAGCTGAGAGGCGAGGAGTGCGGGGCTGTCACCCTCACTGCTCCCTGTCACCTCAGCCCTGCTCCGGGGCAGGAGTGATGGGGCGGCCCTGTCAAACCCCGCGGTTCTGATCCCTCCTCCCACGCCCCAACCTCAAAGTCTTCAGAAACCAGGTTGTGCTCCTTTTTTCTTCCCCATCACCCTGCAAGAAGCAGCAAATTTGAGCTGATTTCAACAAAAAAAACTCAGATCAAGCTCAGTTTGAGGGGAAATCGGTCCAAGCCAGCTCGCAGGGATGCCCACACATCACCAGGAGCCTGCAGTGAACCCCCTCCCCATTTCCCGACCTCATTAGCAAACCTGAACGCGGTTATCTTTAAATGCAAGGGGTTATGTGGAGCAGGGAGAGGGATTTTCCTGCTGAGCAGCTGTGTAAATGCCACCGCATCCCGGCCCAGCGATGGAGGCAGCGATAGCCCGGGGGGTCCCGGCTGGCTGGAGGTGGCTGCGCCGGGCAGTGCCGGTGGGGAGGGCGGCGGCGGCACTGCCGGACGGTCCCGGAGGGGCTCGAGCCGGTTCCCTCCGCTTTCCCGGCGGTTTTGGCGTGTGAAAAAATGAGGGAGAGTCAATCTGCCTGCAAAGAGCCGGTAAACACCCTGGGAGCGGATCTGGGAGAAGGGGGGGTTGCTCTTGGTCCGTGTTTATCGCCGCAAAGCCGGGCTGGCGGCTTGCTCTGGGATGAGACAGATGGGGGAGGCTGCTGCAAAAAGGCGATTTTTGGGGGGCTCTCTGGTTATCGAGTTGTCCTTAGCTCAACTCTGGCCTCCTGCTTGAGCAAAATATGTTTATGCCGCAAAAGCTCTGGCCGGCTCCGCTGCCAAGGGGGCAGGGAACGCATGTACCGATAAGGGCTCAGCGTCCTCCCCTTCCTGATCACCCGATACCCAGGCACGGAGGCGGCCGCCCGCCTCCCGACACGCCGAGTTTATGATTTCTTTCGCTATTATTATAAAGTTTCCGTTGAAATAAAAAACAAAACAAGACCAAAAAAACACCACCCCATAATTCAATAGCTGCCAAAGCCTGGAAAGCTCCGGCCGTGCCAGCGGCTGAGCTGCCCCTGGGGCTGCCGGCCCTGAGCGCAGCCATCCGAGAACATTCAAACTGCAGGGAGCAAAATGCTTCCTGCCACGGCCCGGCCGTTCCGGGCAGGGAGAAGATGGTTTTTCATCCACTTCTCCCGGCTGGCGTGCTGGGGCTCGCAGCATCCCGGCGGGGTTTTGCAGTGATCGGAGCACCCAGTGCCGCCCCGAGGGCAGCTCCGAGCCCCTCTCGGTGGGAAAAAAATACGAAATATTCACTTTCGGTGCTGCTTCAAGTCCTTTTCCGTGGCTGGGTTTGGAAATAGCCCTGGCCCGGGTGAGGCTGTTGCAGCTGACGTGAGCAGGAAAGAGCCGGGGCGGCCTCGGGGCCTGTTTGCGAAGTAGAACCGAGTTGTTGTTGTTGTTGTGACACCGAGTGGTTGCAAAACGCCGGCGCTGAAATACCCGTGACTTTCAAAACAAGCTGAGCCCAGCCGTGGCCGGCGGCTCTCTGTCCACATGTGTCCATCTGTGGGCCCTGCAGCCCCTTCCCCGCTGGGATGCCTGTACCAGCAATGCTTGGGGGTTTTTTGGGGGGTGGGGGGGGAGAAGAATCCCAGAAGGTTTTTTTAGGGAGGAAATTCCCCAGCTGCAGAGGTTTCCTACCACAGGAACTGGCAGGTATCCTGCCCACGGGGGCTTTGCAGTGCTTGGGGGGGTGGATGAGATGAGCTGTCTGCAGCCCTTGAATTCTGCTTAAAATATAATAATAATAAAAAAAAATCCCAGGGATCAGTTTGTTTGCTTAGGGATTAAGTCACCTAATCTGCCTGGCAGCGGGTGGCATTGTGGAGGTGGTGGCAGCGATGGCTTTTTGCCCAGCAAATAATCCTGCTCCTGGCCACGGCTGGTGGTCGGGCCGGGCTCAAACTTCCCACTGGCATCAACTCTTCTCCAGGATGGGGTTTAGGGAGCAGGAAATGGTGCTGGGTGCGGGGAAGGGGTTGGGAGAGGGATGTACGGATGAGGGAACAGGCTGGGAAAGGGATGGATGAATGAGGGAGGGGATTGCTGAGTTGTGACCTTCTCCTCTGCCCGTGTTAAAGCCAGGCTGTGGCTTTGCAGGGCTTTTCCCTGAGGCTGGAAAACAGGTTAGACTTCTCAATCTGGGAGCAAAATACCTTAATCTGGTGTTAAAATATCAGTCTGGACCTGCAGGGATGGACCTTTCCTTCTGCAGGGGCTCAGACCCCCCAAGAGCTGATGTTGATGGGGCCGTAGCAAACCCCTCTGGCTATTTTGTGTTTTATCTCTGAGTTCACATCCCCCAAAATCAAGAAGAAATGGCTTCAAGTTGCACCAGGGAAGGTTTAGGTTGGATATCAGGAAAAATTTCTTCATGGAAACGGTTGTCACTGGCACAGGCTGCCCTGGGCAGTGCTGGAGTTGCCAGCCCTGGAGGGATGCAAACGCTGTGTGGCTGTGGCACCTGGGGACATGGGTTGGTGGTGGGCTTGGCAGTGCTGGATTAGTGGTTGGACTCAATGACCTTAGAGGGCTTTTCCAACCTTTTAATGATTCTATAAGATCAGGGAGCCAAGAGCAAATCCCCAGGCTGCCAGCACCTCCCTGCAGCTCCTTCTGGCTGCCCCACCTGCTTCCTTGGGATGCAGTGCTGAATTTTCCACTCCACAAGAGCAAGTGGAGCCAGGTCAATCCGTGTGCACATGTCCCCAATGCCATTTCCTTTTGGGGACACAGCACTGGGACCCTGTGAGAATAGGGAGAGCAGGGTTTTTTTTTCCTTTAGGGCAGGGATGCTCCACACGTGTGCCAGCAAATGACATTGTCACCGGCGGTGTGTGGGCAGTGCTGGCACCTTTGGGTGTGAACAAGGGACCCCATGGGGTGACTTTGGGATCACAGTGGCACTGGGCTGACCTTTATCTTCCCTGCTGGGATGGATTTTGGCTGCTTATCCCAGAGCTGTCCCGGAAGGAATCCCCCGCTGGGTGTAATGAGTCCCCCGCTGGGTGTAATGAGTTGTCCTCAGGCTGTGGGTGGCAGTGGCTCTTGCCAGGCATAACCAATGCCCTGTGGCACGTCTGGGTGCTGTGCTGGGACAGAGGAGTGGGGAAGGTCACATCCTGGCTGCAAAAGCTGGCCTGGCGGCTGTCCTTGGGTCACCAAGCTCAGTGTGGCGCCTGGGGACTCATTTGGAAACCAGTCCTGTGAAATTTAAACTAATTAGCAAGTCCTGAGCCGCTCGCTCGCACTAATTGGCAAGCCTGGCTTGATTAGTTTTCGCCGGCACGTCCATGGGCTCCACATGGCAGTGTTCCTGGCAGAGCACTGGCCAACTCGGGACACGTGTGGGGACAAGGCCATCCCTGAAGGTGTCAGAGGGGATGTGAGTGGCACCATGGGTGGGATGGATCACTGGGGAGCGACCCCATGGGGGCAGTGAGGGGGGTCTTGTGGCCCCTGCCTGCCCAGGGTGTTTTTAATGCAGCGGCCAGGCCTGGCTGTCCCGCTGTGAACTCGTTCCATGAGCTGGAATGATTAACTGGCATCGGCCCTGGCCCCGAGCCGGGCCATGTGTTTACTGCTGCCACCCAACCGTGCTGAGCTGTGACCCTCAGTGCTTTCCTTCGTAGCTCTGACCCCAAAAACCGGCTGTAAACAGGGGCCGGGGCTGAAACCCGAGTGTGCCTCCACGCCCGTAACCAGATACTTCCTCCACATGTGCCTGGTGTGTTCTGAAGTGAGCCTGGCATCGCCCAAATCCCAACAAAATCCCTAAATCTGACCTCTGCGCTGGGCTTCTGTGTGGCAGGATGCCAGATCTTCCCCCTCCAGCCGATCCCCAGCGATTTGGGGGGCTGGAGGAGCAAAGCTGCCGGGCAGAGGGGCCTGACACACGCTCCTGACACACGCTCCTGTCACAGGCAGGGAGGGAAGGATGGATTTGCTCTGCCAAGGGGTTGGGAATCGCCGTGGGGACGTGGGGCTGGTGCCACCTCGTGGCTCCACCAGCAGCTGAGCCGGGCTGGACGCGCGGTGCCGGACAGCGGTGGCACGGCACCGGTGACACGGTGCTGGGGGTCCTGCACGGACCCATCTGGACGAGACCCCCAAATTGGTGTCTGGGCGTGGCGCCACGGCAGCCACCTCATCCCTGGAGCGCTGGGACTGGCCGTAAATCCAACCGCAGCCGTCACTGGCCGGGGTCTGGGTGGAGGTGCCGCCCTGGTGCGCTGTCTCCGCTCGGCACCGCCGCGGTTTCCGCCCGCGGGTGCCGCTGCTGCGAGCGCAGTTTGAGTGAAATACTTTGCAAAACACGAGTGGAGCCAAGAGCAGCAGCGAGGAGGCCGAGTGTCAATGGCTGAGACATCGCGGCTGTGCACCTGAATTTCCCCGTGTTACTAACCCCACGCAGCTTTTGGGTTTTTAAGATTCTTTTTTTGCCCTCTCAGCAAGTAAACACCGCCGCGGCAGGCAGAGAAAACCACAAATCGCTTTTCATCTCCAATTTTGTCCCAGATAAGGCCCGAGGAGGCGGCGTGGCCCCACGGGGAGGGGCTGGGGGGGCCCCCATGGGTCACCCCCGGCCCGGCTGCCTGGCTGCGTCCTCCACAGCGCCGTGGATTGAACCTCGGGCTCTAAATCCTTGCTGTAATCTGCCCGGGTCAGGCGAGGAAAAACCATCTCAGCCCTGCTGCTTTGTGCAGTTATTTTAATTTTTTAATGTTTGTGTTTATTTTTTTCATTTGGTTGTTCTTTTTTCCTTTTTTCTTTCTTTTTTTGCACTTTTTTTTTT
>VXAD01004648.1:53624-65186 GCA_013399195.1 Dicrurus megarhynchus | reverse complement strand
TTTTTTTTTTTTTTTTTTTTTGCAGGTAGCTGGTGTTTGGTGCTGGGGTTTTTTATCTCCCCGCCAGGATACTGGTTCCAGGGGTAGCAGCCGGCTGGGATGAAGCTCTGCCTCTCCTCCCAATCCAGGCATGGAAATACCCTCGGTCCTGGCCAGACTCTGCAGCCGCCTTCGCTCGGGTTTTATCGCCGGTGAAAGGTTGAGGCTGGGAATTGCGTGGCCAAAACCTGTCCCGGCGCAATGCTGCACCCAGAGGCGTCGCCTTCCGTGTCCTGGAAACCAGAAACTCCCCTGAAAGTGCCGGTGCGACCGTGAAGCCACGGGCTGGGCACTCAGCATCCCACACAGGCACTCGGCATTCCACGGGACACCCCCGTCCCCTTCCTGCCGTCCATCCCCGCTGCTCCAGCCTTGGTGGTGGCTACGGCACCGACTTCTCCGGCGAGGGATCCCATCCTTCCTCATCCCTGATGATGATGGGCTTGTCAGAGATGAGCAGGGCAATGGGGATCAGCGGCTGGTGCAGCCCCTGNCCACCGGGCTCAGCATCTCCTGCCTGCGGTAGGCGAAGGGCAGCTCCCCGCCACAGCCCGGCGGGGACACCACCGCTGCCGCCGGCTTTTCCAGCGCGGGGCCGGGCTGCGACACGTCGGGCTGTGGCACCGCAGTCTGTGTGCCCGTGTCAGCCGTCTCCTCGCTGGGATCCGGCTCCGTCAGCAGCAGCTCGGCCGGGTTGAACCTCTCCGAGGGCTCCAGGAGGCCTGTCCGGGGCTGGTCCTAAGGGTTGGGTGGGTTTGGGGTGGAACGTGCCGTGCCAGGGCTGTGCATGGGCGTTTGGGGCTGTGGGATCTGACCCCTCCTGCACCTTGCACCTCACCTGGCTCATCTCGCCGGCAGAGAACTGGATGGCTTTGGTGCCCACGGGCTTGGGAAGGGGTGGGAAGAGGAGGCGGCGAGCCCTGGGGAGGGAGTGGTTGATGAGGGGGTGGGCAGCGATGGGGTGGCCTGAGCGGCTTTGGGGACGGGGGTGCTCTGTCACCTCCTTTTGCTCAGGTGGTAGATGGCAGCTGCGGCGGGGAGACCGAGCGAGATGCTCAGGTACCTCAGGTTGCCTCTCCACGCTGCTCCCTGGGGACCTGGGGATGGGCATGGCTGGGTGGTGGCGTTCCTGCCCCCAACAGGGACACAGGAGACGTTTTGGGGTGAGGGCGAGCACACAGTGGAGAGAGCACCCATGGGGAGTGGGGAGGGCACGGGGGCTCAGCCATTACCCAGCGCCTTGGTCTGGAAGTGCCACCAAGCGCTGCAGGTCCCCTCGCTGTCCTCTGTCACCTCCCAAACACCCACCCTGTAGGCTGTGCCAGGCTGGAGGTTTTGGAGGGTGTAGTTTGATGCCGTGGCATCCACTTCGCTGTCTGGGCAAACAAAACCGAGTGTGGGGCAATCTGGCAGCTGCCTGCGGGCAGCACGCTCCTCCTGCCCCGCGGGGATTGGGGTGTCCCACTCACAGGTCGCGTTGTGCCCCTCGGCCGCGTGGCAGATGCGGTACTTGGCCAGCGCGCCGGGACAGGCGGCACGTGGGGACGGCTTCCAGCGGAGGACAGCGGCGGAGTCTGCGGCGCTGATGTTGATGGGCACGGCCAGCGAGTCTGGGCGCAAAAAACCAGGGGATTGTTTCAGGAACGCCCCTTCTGGAGTGAAACCGGGTGCGGATGCGCAGCTCCCACACGCACCGTTGCTGGTGTAGTGGTGCCACAGGGCGAAGGTGGCCCAGCCCCGCTCCGCGTCCCAGCCGTGCACGGCGAGGCGGTGGCACCCCGGCGCTGCCAGCGCTCCTGGGGAGGAACGGGGATGCTGGTTAGACCCTCTGACCCCGGGAGGGGGGACAGCGGGGGGCTTGGGGCGCTCCCTGCCTCTCTCCACGTGGATGCTGTTGGCAGGGAATTCCTGCTGGATGCAGACGCCCTGTTTTGGGGGCTCTGGCAGTGTCTGCTGCTCGAAGCAGAAGGCGTCGCCAGGGACCGGCGCTTCCCACTGCGCAGTCACGTTGCTGCCGGCCACACTGACCTCCTTGAAGCTGAGATCTGAGAGGAAACGGGGGATATTCGGGGTAGCTGGAAAAAACAACGCCCTGAGGGCTGCCAGGGGAGCTCGGCACTTCTAGAGGGGCAGGTACCTGCGCGCTGCTCTGCCGGCACACGGAGCTGCTGCGCCGGCCCCGGCCCCGCGGCGTTGACCGCGGTCAGCAGGATTTCGTATTCAGCCCCGGAGAGGGTGAGGTTGTGCTCTGTCACCTCCCAGCCCAGCACCACAGTGTCCTCCTCATCTGATTCTGCACAGCCACAAGCCAACATGCGGACGTCCAGCTTGTAGGTGACATCCCTTTGCTCCTTGAAGACTGGCTGGGGACAAAAAGGGGGTGACTCGGGGGATGAAATGGTGGCGGACACCCAGGAGGGCCCCCAGGGACGCCACTGTACCTGCCAGCTCAGCCTCAGCAGCCGCTGCCCATCTCTCCCCAGTTTGCCCAGTTGATGGCTCAGCACTGGGCTTGCCAGGATTTCTGCAGGAGGAACAAACCTGAATGAGCTATCAACGTTTTTGGGAGCTGTTGGGATCTCACCAGGCTCCTCTCCTGTTCCTCACCCTCGGGAACAGAGATGTTGCTGCTCCAGTCACTCCAGTAGCTGCTCCAGTGGGGAGGCTTGTGCCGGAGCTGGACCACGAAGGTGCCATTTACCCCCAGGGCACAGGTCACTAGAGAGGGGTGGCAGGGTCAGGTGGGGGGTGACCCCTCTTTTCCCCATCTTTTGGCCATCATGGGGTGCTGGGCAGGGAGCACAGGGCAGAGCACCCCACCAGGATATGGGACCACCCCTGGGAGATGTTTATCCCCAACACTCCCACAGGATAAACCAACCTGAGTCATCTTCACCTGTTGCCATCACAGTCTCACATGTCACCTGCAGAGACAACTGGGGATGGAGACACCCACCCAGTAAAACCAGTACTTTACTGGGACATCAGCACTGCCCTGTAATCCCCAAATACCCCAAGGGGCTGGGAGAGCCAAATGAAGTGTAGAGGGTCCCTCAATCCTGGGACCCTCCTGGCAGCAATTGAAAGGGGTGGGGGGTCCCCAGCTGTGAGAGCTTCGCTGGGGACAAGCATCCGGATTTGATCCGTTGTCGTCATTAGTATAATCTGGGGTTTTGTCTGTAATCCCTGGGAATCACGGCCTGATCCTGTTACGGGCAGCAGCAGGATCCCATGGCCCGAGGACAAGGCAGAGCTGATAACGCAGCGAAACAGATGGGACACAGCTGGGTTTGGGGGGGTGCAGTGACATCACTGAGCCCCCTCACTCCCTGGGCTGCCGTGATGCTCCTGACTGTCCTGTCAGTCACTGCCAGCTCCAGCAAGCAGCATTTTTACCTGTGTCCAGCTGCTGTCTCCCACCCTCCAGAAGCGAGCCTCCCGCTGTGGCGGCTGCTGCAGGCCGTGGCACTGCGGCTGTGGCACCCGCACCCTCAGCTGGCCACCAGTCTTGGAGAAGGGCATCCCACTGGGAGGTGGATCCAGTTTGACTGGAAAGATGAGGCAGTTTTGGGTGGTCTGGCTGTTATTAGTGCTGGTGCTGGCTGCCAGCCAGGTCCCAGGGGCACTCACCAGCCTTGTCGAGGTGAAGGGTGTGGTTGGGGGTCCTGTGGACCTGGTCCCCCCAGCGTGCCTCCACCCAGGCCGTGGTGTTCTCGAAGACGTACACGTGGTGGTGCGGGGGGCTGTAGCTGGTCACCGTGCCCGCCGCAAACTGGCGGCACCGGTTGCGCTTCTCAAAGCTGGGGAGGGAGCGGGCACGAGGTGGGATCCGGGACACATCCCCTGGGCTCCCCCTCCCTGCCGCGCTGCCCAACTCACCAGAAGTTCAGGGTGTAGGAGGTGTTGCTGGCGGGGCCGAGGGTCGGCCAGGAGCAGTGGAAAAGCTTGGGGGTGTTGCATTTCTTCCAGCAGGAGACTCCGTGGGCTGCGACGGTGCCTGCGGGACAGGGCAGTGGCTGGAGGCTCCTGCATCCCAAATTCCATCCCGTGCGTGGAGGGAGCAGTGGTGTGGCTGCTGCCTGCTTGCCGTGCTGCTCAAATGGGGAATCAGAGCAGCTGCACCAGCGACTCTTACCCCAAACCCCCTGTGTTCCCCCTCCCCGGTGATGCGGCGCTGGCTGGTGCCGCTCGCCCCGGCTCCTGCCCGCTGCCAGCGGGGATTCACCATCTTTACTCTGTCCCTGCGGTTTTGGGTGAGTATCTCCATCTCTCTCCGGGAGCTCCCCAGGTCTTATCGCCCCCGAATCATTCATTGAAAGTCTTCTGAAGCTATCTTTCATCTCGCAGCACCGCAGGAGCACTTACCGCCCTGCGCCAGCGCCGCCAGCGCCGCCAGCAGCCACCCCAGCATCGCCCACCCGGGATGTCCCACACCGGCTCCGGGGCTCCGCTGCCCTTCCTGGCTCCCAATCCCCCGGCACCCCTTGGGTGCCCCTCTCGGGTGTGGCGGCAGTCCCGGTGCTCAGCGCCGCTTCCCGCGCTTGGGGTTTCCTCTTCTGCTCAGTGTGCCGTTCCCAGACAGGGCAGAGCCCCAGAAGTGAGCGTGTGCCCCACTTAAACCAAAAACAAAAGAGAAAGCAACCAAAATATCCCCCTCTTTTTTGCCGGCACGGCTGCCGGGATGAGGCCACCCCTGCCCTGCGGCTGCACCGCGTGTCCCGGCCTCGCCACGTGCCCCGGCACGGCGAGAAGCGCAAGGTAAGCGAAAGATGAGTCTTGGGGTTTTTGGTTGGGTTTTTTTTCTATGCACACATCGTGTTTCTGGTCCTCTGCCCGTAACTGGGTGCATCTCCAGCGGCTGCTCCAAGGTTGGGGTTCTCTGGGTATTTCTTTTTTTTGGGGGGGGGGGTCTGTTGTGCTTGTCCCCAGAGCCACTCATTCCCTGCGCCGCGAGAACAAAGCCCCAGTGAGGCGGGGGAGCGCGGTGGCACCGGCACACCAGAGCCGTGTGACGGGGCGGGTGACCCGGGACGGTGGAGCCGGGTGGCACCGAGGGCCGTGCACAGAGTGCCCTTGTTCCTGCAGAAAGCGGTCCCTTGTGTGGCCCTTCCTCGGGGCCGGAGGGCGGCGGTGGCGGGAGTGTCCCTGTGCTGGGACAGCGTGGGCACGGCTGGGCTGGGGGCACAGAGGGTCCCCTGGCACCTCCTGACTCCCCGTTTGTCCTCCCTGTGTGTCCCCTCTCCTGCCCGCCAGGGTGGGGGTACACACCGAGCCGTGCTGTGCCAAACTGAGCCGTGCTGTGCCAAACTGAGCCGTGCTGGGCTTTGCCGTGCCACGACAGACTGGACTGGGCTGGACTGGGCCAGACTGGGCTGTGCCATGCTGAACCAGACCATGCTGTGTCCCGCTTTGCTGGACCATGCCGTGCCAGACTGGGCTGTGCTGTGCCATGCTGGACTGTAGCGGGCAGTGCTGCCCCAGGCCAGAAGCAGCTCTGTGATGCGCCGTGCCAACCAGGACAGACCTGGGCTGGACCACACCAAGCTCCCACCCCATGGCCTGCTGTGCCACCCCCAGGCATTGCCATGCAGGGCTGTACAATGCCAGGCAGACTGTGCCAGCTCCAGGCCATCCTGTGTGTGCCGGAGCTGTTGTGCTGGGCTGTGTCAAGCCAGAAAGGCTGTGCCAGGCCTGGGCTGTCCCGTGCTGTGCTGTGCAGGCCTCGTGCTGTGCCGTGCCATGCTGTGCCGTGCTATGCTGAGCCATGACGTGGCAGACTCTGCAGTGCTGGGGTGTGCTGAGCCAGGCAGATTGTACCAGCCCTTTGCCAGCCTCAGGATGTGCTGTACTGTGCCATGTCATGCCAGACTGTGCCATACTGGGCTGCACAGAGCCAGGCAGGCTGTGCCAAACCCAGAAGGTTCCATGCCCTGTCAGCCCCACACTGTGCCATGCCACACTGGTCCTGTGCCATACCAGCCCTGTGCCATATGCTGTGCCAGCCCCATGTTGTGCCAGCCCCATGTCAGCCTCGTGCTGTTGCCATGCTGTGCTGTGTCACTCCAGCCCTGTGCCATGTGGGTCTCATGCCATGCTGTGCCATCCGCAGGCCATGCCAGCTCCATGCCGTGTCGTGCCTTCATGCTGTGCCGTGCAAGCCACACGCCGTGATGTGTCAGCTGCATGCCATGCCATGCCATGCCATTTCTGTGCTGTGCCAGCCCTGTGCCGTGCCAGCCCCATGCCGTGCCGTGCCGTGCCAGTCCCATGCTGTGCCAGCCCCGTGCCGTGCCGTGCTGNGGTGAGCGGTGGGTGTTCCGGATGCGGGGCTGCGAGGGGTGGGTGCTGTAAGTTGAGAGGTGGGTGCTCCGGGGGTGGGTGTGCGAAGGGTGGGGGCTGTAGGTGAGCAGTGGGTAATCTGGGTGCGTGTGAAGTGGGTGCTGCGTGTGCAAGAGGTGGGTGCTGCGGGTGAGAGGGGGGTGCTCTGCGTGTGCCAGAGGTGGGTGCTGTGAGTGGGAGTTGGGTGCTCTGCGTGTGTGTGCGAGAAGCGGGTGCTGCGTGGGGGAGTGGGGTGCTCTGCGTGGGCGTGTGTGAGAGGTGGGTGCTGCGGGTGAGAGGGGTGCTGCGGGGGCCAGAGGTGGGTGCAGTGTGTGACAGGTGGGACAGGAGCCGGGCACCGCCTGGGAGCAGCGCAGGGTCCGAGCCCCAGCCATGCCACGGGATGTTGGTGGGGGATACCCAACTGTGTGGGTGCTCCCGTGGGAGCACCGTGGTGCCTCCAGCCCAGCTCCCGGTGCCGGTTCGTGCCGAACCGCTGTGCCAGCCCCTCTCTGAGCCCCTCTATTGCCTTGCGCTCCTGCTCCCTTAGGCAGAGGGACACCCATCCTCCTGCCCACCCTGCGCTGCTCCCGCAGGAACCCGGCACTCGCTGCCATGCTCGGAGGGGTGACGACCGGGGACCCCCCGGCTCGCAGAGCTGAGTGCTGAGCCGGATTTTCCGGGTGACCTGACGCCTCCATCCCCATCTGCAGTATCCGGGGGGCCCGTGCGGAGCTGCCGCGGCGGTTGGAGGATGGCACGGCGCTGCCTTCATTCGAGCTGGCAGCTCCGCGGGCAGCTGCGCTCCGCTGCACGCTCAGCCCGGGAGAGAGCCCTGCTCGGGAGCTGCCTGCCCGCGGATGCGGATGGACAGAGCCACGGCCGTGGGCTTCGGGGCTCTTGGCTGTGGGTGTCGCTCCTGGCAGTCCCGGGAAGAGCAGAGCCGTGGGACCCGGCTGAGTGCCCACGTCCCCCTGGCAGGAGGGGTGGGAAGGGGTTCCCACCAGGGTCTTAATCCCAAAGTACTGAGCAGCAATGCCATCCCCGATGCCATCCCCGATGCCATCCCCGATGCTGTCGCTGATGCCATCCCTAATACCATCACTGGTGCCACCCTCGGTGCTGCCCCCAGTGCGGTCCCTAACGCTGTCCTCTCAGGGATCAGCTGATGGTTAATCCTGGCTCCCACTGGGACTTGCTGATGGGAGATGCGCCGTGCTGGACAGGTGTATCAGGCACCCTGTGGGCACTGGCTCTGTGACACTGCCCCACATGGGTCCTCAGGGCCACCGGGGGATGCCCTGGGGACACAGAGTGGCTGGAGAGCCCCTGGCAGTGAAGGGTGTTGGGTTCTCTGCGCTCTTGTACCCAGAGATGGGTGGGGGTGACATGGGGGACAGTCCTCTGTCCCGCTGTCCCATCTGCACACGGCCGAGCAGTGAAATCCTCAGCGTGACCCTCCTCCGCCTCCTCCCCCGCACAGGGGCTGGTGGCCGGGGGCACAGCTCCGGGTGTGGGTGGCGATCCGGGCTGGGTGCCAGCAGGGCTGGCTTAGGGTGCTGGGGGGCTCCTGCTCCGTGTAAGGACCCCGTATCCCCCGGTCCAGCCCGGGCCTGGGGTCACCCCGTGCTGGGTGCACAGGGACACCCACACCCACGCCGTGTCCCCTGTCCCTGCACCCACGCCACCCCGGGGCAGACACGCACCCGTGGGCCCCGGGGCTGCCGAGTCCCTGTGCACCCAGGCATGATGTCACCCGTTGCCATGGCAATGCTGCTGCATCACTGCGTTGCAGCGCGCCCCAATCCCGGGATTTCCACAGGGGCTGCGCGGCGTGGGCAGCGGGATGGGGCATGGGTACCCCGGGGATTGGGGAGGGTATGGGTGCTGCTGGGGGTCCCCACATGGGGGGCAGCAGCCCCTGCCCGCAGGGAGCTCTGTGCCTGTGCTGAAAACGGGTCTGAGCTGCTCAGGGGTACGGGAGCGGTGGGCACAGGATCGAGGCAATGGTGGGGCATTAACCAGCACTTGCAGCTGCCACGTGTCCCTGCATCCCACGGTGTGCCAGGGTACACAGCAGCCTGTCCACATCGTGCCACTCACAGTGTGCTGGCGGAATCTGTGACACTCTCTGGGGTGACAGGTGGCACACGGGTGGGCACCAGAGCAGTGCTGGAGCTGGACAGTGCCCAACACACCAGGAGGATGGCACTGGCCTCTGTTCCTGTCCCTAGCTGCCCTTTGGCCCGTTGCACCACCTGTGAGCAAACAGTTCTCACAAGAAATATTCCCAGAGGCTGGAAAAACAAATAATGTAGGGGCTGCTGGCTGCCCCCCACTCCTGGGGTGGGGGGGAGGGGGTGGGGGACAGGGTGCAGCCACCACCCTGGGGCCGTGCTCCAGCTGGGCACATGGGTGCTGCTCCCACTCCACTGCACTCGTGCCATCGCTCCATGGGGCCACCAGCCTTGGGGACACTGGAAGATGTCCCCTTGTGCTGGCCCAGGGTGGGTGATTTGTCACCCTCACCCTGGGCACTGTGAGTGGGGATCGATCCTGAGATGACAGCCTGGTGTGGCAGTGGGGGTGTGGCTGGCAGGAGTGGGGGTCCTGCAGGTGGGCACCCCCCGACTCCCAGGGCCACGCTCTGACCCCACCTCTTGCTTGTCTTGTTGCAGAAGGAGCTGAGCCTGCCACGCCGAGGAAGAGCGTAAGTCCCTGAGCTGGGTGACCCAGGGCATGGGGTGGGGTGTCACCGGGAGGGTCACCCTTGGGGACACAGCACTGGCACCATGAGTGGCAGCAGGGATGGCTGTTGAATGGCACGGGGCCTTGTTGTTCCCAAATCTGGAGTGGCATCATCGCGTTCTCTGGTACTGGAGGGACCTGTCTGCACATCTCCTGGGGTGTACTGGGATGTGCTGGGGTGTGCTGGGGTGTGCTGTGCCCTGCTGTAGGTGTGTTGGGGTGTTCTAAGCAGTGTTGGAGTGTACTGGGGTGTACTGGGGTGTGATGGGGTGTTCTGAGCAGTACTGGGGTGTCTTGGGGTACACTGGGGTGTGGTAGGAGGCTGCTGCAGAGCTGCCCTGGGTTTTTGTGCTGGGGATNCTGACCTTGGAGTGAGTCGGAGCCGGGGCGGGGCTCGCCGGTACCGGTACCGGCACCGGGGGAGGTCGGCGGGACCCCGGGCCATCCCCGTCCCGCTGCTTCCCCGTCCCGGCGCCTCGCCCATCCCGGTCCATTCCTATCCCGCTGCATCCCCACCCCCGGGCCGCAGGTCCTGGTCCTTTCTCCTGCAGTCACAGCCCCGGGCCCTCCCGGTGACAGCCCCCGCGACAGCGCCAGACCTCCCGCTGCCTTTCCCCGCCACAGGCTTGGACCCTGCAGTGTCCCTGCTGTCCTCTGCGCTCCCCCTCCAGCTCTGCCTCACTCCCCTTGCCTGACCCCCCAGCCCATGTCCCCTCCGCTCTGGGCCCCCGGCCCCCTCCAGACCCAGGGGACTGTGCCACCGAGGGGCCACCAGCGCCATCCATCACCCACTGACACCGCGCCGGCACGTCTTGCCTTGCAGCTTGTCTCCGAGCAGCCAGAGCCCGACGCTGCTGAGCCCCTGCAGCCCCTGCAGCCCCTTACTAACCCTGCACCCCTGGAGGTAAGACCCCCCCCCAAACCCTCCCTGGGAACCGTGGCCAGGGAATGAGGGGGGAGAGGTGGAGATGGGGACAGAAAGGTGGGTCCCCTCCACCAGGGATGTCCTGGGGCGCCCCAAAAGGGTACTACTGTCTTTGATGGGACACATGGGGTGATGTGGCCGGGGTCTGTGCCCAGCCCCGCACACCCCAAAACCTGCCTGGCTGTGCTGCCGGCTTTGTTCTGCTGCTGACTGGTCCGTTTTGGGGAGCCCCAATGGGAACGTTGTGGCAGCAGCTCAAGCTCAGGCTCTGAGCACCCCTGTTGTGAAGGGAGACTTCGAGAACGGGCCAGGGCAGGGCACTGTGGTGGGAGCAGGGTGGGAGTGGGGATGGCGCCTGGGAAACCTCCTTTGTCACCTTTTCTGCTCCGCCGTGAGTTGAAGGTGAGGAGGGGCTGCTCTTGGGGGTGGCTGCCCCCCTTTACACCCCCCCCCCAAAATGCCACAAGCCCCTTGTGGTGCCCCGCCGGTGGAGGTGGTGGCCGGGCCCTGCGCCGCGTGCCAGCTGCGCTCTGTCCCGGGGACAAGGTGCACCAGGTGTGCTGGCAGCGGCCGTCACACCCCGCCCTGTGCCCCGTGGCACCCGCGGCACGGAGCTGCACCTGCCCGGCACCCGGGGGTGACGCCGGTGCCTCCGTCCGCCTGCCGAGGAGAGCAGCTGGTGCCGGCAGAGCGGGATCCGCTGGGGAGCTCTGCCGCTGCTCAGCAACAGG
This sequence comes from Dicrurus megarhynchus, assembly GCA_013399195.1. Lineage (NCBI taxonomy): Eukaryota > Metazoa > Chordata > Aves > Passeriformes > Dicruridae > Dicrurus > Dicrurus megarhynchus. The sequence continues at coordinate 54,425 of VXAD01004648.1, read as the reverse complement.
CAGAGCCATTTGCTGCGGGCAGGGAGGCAGGAGCTGCCTGTGCCCTGCCTGCGCACGGGGGCCCTGCCCGCTGTCCCCCTCCGCTAGCCCTGCCTGGCCACTGCTTGCCCCGTAGTGGCTGCAGCATGCGGGAAAACCAGCGTGGCCTTGTGAATGCTCAGCTGAGGCCTTGGGGAGAGAGTTTTTGGGATGCTCACGGTGGGGATGAGATGGGGACAAGGAGGGGGATGAGGATGGGGACAAGGACAAACAGTCTGTGCCGGTGTCTCATGGCTGCTGGGCAGGAGCTGAGGGGAAACGGGCTGAGCCCCTGCCCAACGCAGCAGCACTGGCCCGGTGAGTGTGGCGATGCCGTCCCACACAGCTCGGGAGGTTCCAGTGGCCATCCAGTGGCCACCACGCGGAGGGGCTGGGTGTCGCTGGGTCCGTGCTGGGGTCTCCCCGGTTGAACAGGAAAGCCGCTGTGGGTGGGAGGTTGCAGGGCGCTGCCAGGACGCTGCCGGGTGAGTGCCCTCGGAGGTGCTCCCAGGAACCCCCAGGCTTAGGGGATCATATCTGTGCCCCTCGAATGCATCAGTAGCAGATGTTGCATCTCCATGGTAACCCTGACCCCATTTTGGGGTGCTGCCCTGTCTCTATGGTAACCCGAAGCCCATTTTGGGGTGCTGCCCCATCTCTGGGCTAAACCTGACCCCATTTTGGGGTGCTGCCCTGTCTCTATGGTAATCCCGATCTCATCTTGGGGTGCTGCCCCACCTCCAGGCCAACCCTGACTTTAATTTGGGGTGATGCCCCATCCCT
>VXAD01004648.1:0-53035 GCA_013399195.1 Dicrurus megarhynchus | reverse complement strand
GCTGGGGGGGTTGGTTGGAAGCCCAGTGCTGTGGGGGATGTGGGGTTTAGGGTCCCAGGGCATTAGGGGATGTTTTGGGGTGCATGTGGTTTGGGGAGGGGGAGTATCCTACATGTACGAGGGGGGAAATACCCCTGTGAGCCCCTGTGCCAAGGTGGACACTGCTGATGGGGTGGATCCCATGTGGCACATGGCCTGAACCGGGGTGAGGGTCCCCAGGGTGCCTGGAGGGGTGGGAAGGAGTCAGGGCTCCAGGGGGGCAAACAACTCCCACCCCCTTTGGCAGCAGGGCTGGGACAGTGACGGGGGGTGCATAAATGGGGTGCAAGGGGGGAGACCCCAGGTCTCCAGCTGCAGGGCCAGGCCTGACCCAGGCAGGCTGCTGGGACGTGTCCCCGAGGAGGGGGACAGGAGGTGCAGAGCACCTGCTGAGCCCCCCAGGCGTGGGTGCTGGAGGCTGGGACCTCCATCCAGCAGGTTTGGGGTGCTGTAGCTGGCCCAGGCATAAAACCCTCCCAAGGCTTTGTGTAACAGAGGTGTTTAAGCCAGTGCGGAGGCAGAGCAGAGAGATTCCCATTGTTGGTGTCTGTCAGTGTCAGTGTGAGCTGGCACAAAGCAGCGCGGTTGCTTAGCAAATGTATCCATCCCATCCCATCCCATCCCATCCCATCCCATCCCATCCCATCCCATCCCAGCCCAGCCCAACCCGGGAAGGCGCCTGCCTCACCTGGGCTCTGGGAATTCCTGCTGCTGGCGCTCGAGGATGGGCAAAGAGGACCCTTAATAATTAAGAAAAGGCACTGGATGGGGTTTTCCAGCCTGGGGTGGCCGAGCCGGGGGGGCTCTGGGAGAGATGTGTAATTGGAAAGATGATCTAGGCGGTCATCTGTCTCCAGCTGAGCACGATGAGGCTGTAATTCTCATGAAGGGCAGAGGATTTGCTCTTCTTTCGTTGGTATTCCTAGAATCCACGGTGAGGACGGGTCTGGCCTATTTAACAGAAAGCATATGATGTTATTTAGTGGGATTAAGAGGTTTGAGGGATCCTGATTTCCCGTGGGGGGATGCGGAGATGGCCGGCGCAGGGCAGGAGAGCCGGTGGGTCGATGCTGACGGGGTTCTCCTCCTCCGTGGATGCTGCCCGCACTGGCCTCCACCCTCCACATCGCAGGAAAACAGCCCCAAACACCACAGGAAAACAGGCCAGCAAACCTAACAGGTACAATTTCCTACCCACCACCGGGAGCCCGTGGCACAGGGACACGCGGGGATGCACCCCAGGGTGCCGGGCAGTTTCTTGAGGCTTTTTTTCAGTGCAAAGGAATAAATAAGTCTATACCCAACTTGTTACCCTGCGATTCCCTTTGAGGATTTGGGGTTTTGCTCTTGGGAGGTGCCTGATGTGTTGCTTGGTGCTCCAGGGTGGGTTCATAAGAGCATCCACAGTGCCAGGCTTTTGGCTGGGGTGGGATGAGGGGCCGGGGTGAGGATGTGGTGGGGTCTGTGCCAGGCAGCGTGTTGCATTTCACCAGCCAGACCCTGGTCCTCATCCCAGCCCCATTCCAGCCCTCTCCCAGCCCCATCCCTGGAGGCAGCCGAGTTCAGCGCTGTCACAAGTCACGGAGGACAAATGTCATGGAGAAACTTGGGATGCAGCTGCCTGGTTCGGCGGGTTTCAAAGTTAAACATGAATTTATCCCACTGGAAAGCAATTTTTTTTCCAGGACGTGGTGATCCATGGCACTTCCCCAAATCTCCAGGCACATTAGAGCTATTGGGGGATATGGAGCCGGCAAGGAAAGGAGCTGGGAGCACAGACACGTGCTCTCAGTCACGCAGCAGGAGCGGAGCCGCCTGCTCTGCCCTTTGAGATTGCGCCTGTTCCCTTATCACCGCCCGACCCCGCCCTGCTCCCGCCACCCCGCACCCATTTTGTCCCAAACCGGCTGTTTTCTGCCTCGGATTCACCTGTCTGCAGTGCCCGGCACCGGGCTGGCATCGGGCACACGGTGCTCTGCTGTCCTGGGAAGTTTTAGGGGCGGATCCCGCGGGAGAGGAGCGGGAGCTGCAGCCCCTTTGCGCACTTCCCTGCCTGACCCTCGGTGTTGCACAGTGCTGACCCCGAGCCACCCATCCCCGCTCGGCCAGGTCCTGGCAGAGCCATGTGCCAGCTGAGACCTCAGCGTTGTGCAGCCGCATCCTGCCCTTCCCCGAGCTCCGAGGAAGCGCCCGCGGGAAGCGCCCCAGGGAACTGATCGTGGTACCCAGCCTGAGTTCAAGGAATGTTCGGACACCGCTCTCAGGGATGCGCAGGGTGGGATTGTTGGGGTGTCCTGTGCAGGGCCTGGGGTTGGACTCGATGATCCTTGTGGATCCCTTCCAACTTCAGGATATTCTAGGATTCTATGGAGCTGCCGGGTTCTGCTCCATCTCCTGCCCCTGGACATCCCGTGCCGGGGCCGGGTGCTGGTGCGGTGCCGGCAGGCGCTGGGAGATGCCGGTTCTTCCTCACAGGCAGCCTCCCGACGGGTGACACACGCTTTTGCTCCAGGCTTGGGGGTCACACTGGCTGTCACACACTTTCCACATCCCTTGAAACAAGTGCTGGATGGCAGCGGCAGCGCCACAGCCAAGGCAGCCTCAGCACGAGCAGCGCGGGAGATGCTGACAGCGATTTTCCACTCCATTTTTGGTACCAAACGCACAATTAGGTGATGGAGGCAGAGCGGGCAGCAGCCCCAGCGCCTGCCACGGGGGCTCGGCAGCTCGTCTGTGCCCTGGGGCTTGCTTCTAGCCCGAGGTTTCCGTGCGGGAAGGATGGGAACCAGCTGTAGATGATGTGTCAGGCGCAGGGGGGTTACAGTGGCTCAAGATGGTTGTGGGAGCCGAGGGTGGAGCGCGCGGAAACAGGAAACGTCGGGCTCGCTCTGTGTCACCATTACTGGAACTTGCTTCACTAAAGGTTTGTTTTCACTTCCAAAATGAAACCGAGGGAGGAGAGGCGAGCCCCGTGTCCCCCGGGCTGTCCCCTCTGCCGGACACGGACGCACGCGCAGCCCGGTCCCTGTGGCAGGGCTGGCAGTGAAGCAATGCCAGAGCCGGCAGCTCTTTGCAGCCCTCCTGGTTCCTAAACCTCTTCCTGTGCCGCTGCGGTGGTGGGGCAGGGCTGCTCACGCTGCCTCAGTTTCCCATCCAGCCCGCAGAGCTGGCGGCAGCCGAGGCTGTGGGTGCTGGGCTGTGAGTTTGCAGCTCTGACTGGGGTTCAAGCCCGTGTTTAAGTGAGAACATCAGACACTGGAGGCAGGAAAGAGAGTAGGGTTAGATGGGATATTGGGAAGGAATTGTTCCCTGGGAGGGTGGGCAGGCCCTGGCACAGGGTGCCCAGAGCAGCTGTGGCTGCCCCTGGATCCCTGGCAGTGCCCAAGGCCAGGCTGGACGGGGCTTGGAGCAGCCTGGGACAGTGGAAGGTGTCCCTGCCCATGGCAGGGGTGGAACAAGACCATGTTAAAGTTCCCTCCCAACCCAAACCATTCTGGGATTCTGTGATTCTAGGAAGGGACAAATGTTCAGGGAGGGAAAGGTTTCTGTCTCCCCCCAACATCTCCGCTCAGCCCAGGTGCTGAGAGGAAAGTTCTGAGCCCTCCAGGGTCATTGCAGCTCCAGGTGAGCTCAGAGCAGTCATGGGATGTGTGTCCCAGGGGGACACCCAGAGACCCCTCATCCTGGGTGCAGGGAGGTGCAGAGGAGGGGTTTGGGGGGCCCCAAGCAGCCTCCCTGGTGGCTGAGACCTTCAAAAGAGTTGGGGCTCCTGGTTTTAGTCCCACTAAAACCAGAGCAGGAGGAGCCCTGCATGGGGGAGCTGCCAGAGGGAGGTGAGGGGTGCTGGATGTCAGGTGTGGAGCTCTGACCACGCATGTAGGGCTTTGTCCTTGTGTGTGGAGCTCTGTCCATGTGTTTGGAGCTCTGTCCGTGTGTTTGGAGCTCTGTCCACACTTGCAGAGCTCTGACCATGCCTTGCTGGCGTTGGCTGTTCATCAGTGCCTTGTACATCCAGCTGGAGGGACCTGTTGTGAATCACTGTCCTTTACACCCTGCATGCCACATCTGCCACTGGCTTCTGGTTTTGGGATCCGTGGAGAATCCCTTCGCTTCCAGTTCATGCCCTTGGTGCTGTGAGTGTTTGTGGCTGTGGTGTGATGTCCTTTAATTAGTAGCATCTGTGTGGGTTCCTGTTCCCAGCTTGGTGAGGAAACTCGGTGTCTTTGCGGAATCTGCAGCCTGAGGAAGCGGAAATAGAGGAAGGGGAGGGTTGTCCTCGTGCCTGGGCTTCTGCTCTGTGCCGTGGATATTTGCAGTTTCCTCTTGGCAGAGCGAAGGAGAACTTAAATGAGCCCATTGTGTTTTAAAGGGGGTTGAAATGTGGGAGTGGGGTACGACAGGAGTGGGGCTGCAGCATCCCTGGGGGAATTTTCGAGGCCGAGCCACTCTTGCAAGGCAGCCTTGGACTAAGGGTTGAAAGGAAAGGAAAAACAAAATTCCTCTGAGGATTGAAACTTTGTGAGTTGGGAGGGTGGGAATGGAGGAGGGATATGAAGACCCAGCGCTTGTGGATGTGGCCTTGCCGAGGTGCTCTGTGGGATGTGGCACCAGGATGGGATTTTTTGGGGAGTTTTGGGATGTCAGGGTGCTAGTGATACTTTTCACCTGGTGCTGGTGCACGTGGCTCCCTCCTGCTGCTGGACAGAGCATGGCCCAGCCGGGGCAAAATCCCCACAACTTCCTGGTGACACTGCAAAGTCTCAGGGGGTTGGGACTGTCCTCTCTGCTGTGACATGGGGACCACCAAGGATAGGGAGGTTTATGGGAACTGGGGGCATTTTCCATGCAATGGAGCAGGTCAGGTTGTGGCCTCTTGGCACTTCCACCGCTTCCTCCTTTTACATCCCTTTTTCTATTCCTGCCCTGGAGCTCTTGCCCAAGGGGCCGCCTGCCTCTGCCCTCCCCAGTGAGCCAAAACCAGAAGTGGGACCTTGACGAGACAAGTTCTTTGTTAAAAATAACCCTGCCAGCCCATCTCCAGCAGCGCTGGGCCTGGGGATGCATCTTCCCCGTGGCAGGAGATCCGTAATCAATGGGGTGACAGCAGCCGTGTTCCCTGGCACAGGAATTCACCTGCAGGCAGATCCTTATGTGCCTGAGCCTGTCCAGCTCCGGCTGTCAGTGATTCCCTAAATTAATTCCCTCTTTTCCTTCCCCAGTTGCCGAAGCAGCAATAGGAAGAGCTTAGTGGTGGGCACCCCCTCTCCGACCCTCTCGCGGCCTCTCTCCCCTCTCTCCGTGCCGACAGGTAAGGGATGGGTTCAGCATCTCCCAACCCAACCCAGTGGATGCGTTCAGCATCTCCCAAAATTACCTGAACATTTTGGAGGGCTTCAGCACCTTGTGAGCAGCAGTGGACTGGCTCCTGGCTGCCAGGTGCCTTTTCCAGGGGGGACGTTGGTTGGGAAGTGACTTAAACACTCTTTCCCCTGAAGGAGCAGCCCAAAGCACCCCTGAATGTTGCATTGGGGTGGGTTTCAGGATGAATTTTCGCCCTTTCTCCCTGCAGCTGGGAGCAGTCCCTTGGACAGCCCACGGAACTTCTCTGCCAGCACCTCCATCAACTTCCCCTTTGCTCGCAGGTGAGCTCCCAGCCCCAGTCCCAGAGCAGTAAATATTCACTAGTAAAGATCATTCCCCCACCAGGGAACTGTTCTGTTGATCTCAAGTGACTTGTTTTTGCTTTTGTTTTTGCTTTTATTTTTGCTTTTCTTCTGCCTGGTTTCTGGCCTGGTGGTGTTTGCTCTGCTGTGACTGGTTCCTCCCACCACCCCAGCCATGCTCCTCGGACTGACAGGCAAGTACCAGGGCTGGGCAGGGGCTGCATTTTGGGGAGGTGTCTGCTCCACATCATCAGGGACCTTCTTTTCTAAGTGTTCAAGGCCAAGTTAGACAGGGCTTGGAGCAACCAGGTCAAGTGGAAGGTGTCTCTGCACATGGCAGGGAGTGGGACTGGCTCTTGAGGTCCTTTCCAATGCAAGCCCATGTAGGACTCTGTGATTCTTTGCTTGCATCCCTGGGTGGGAAATTTTGCACCAGGACTGGGCTCCCTGTGCAGCTCTGGGAACAGAAATATCTCTGTTCCCATCACATCACCCCTGGCCATGTGTTCAGCCCCATCTCGGGCTCTGAGTGCTCCTGATGGATTCTCAGAAGAGTCTGGGGATGGGTGCTCATCCAGGTCCCCACACAGGCAGATCCTGCTGCATCCCCTCCCCAGCCCACGCCGCTCCAGATGCAGCCACCAAAACCCCGTTTAACTAATTAATTAATTGCACACATGGAGGGCGGGTGGCTGATTTTAACCCATCGATCGTGGCATGGAAAAACGCCGGAGGCGCTGGGGTGGTTTGCACTCTTGTAACAGAGGGAGCAGCCAGGCTGCGGGGTCAGGAGTTTGCGAGTGCTGGAGCTGGATGTGGCGCCCTGCCAGCTCCTGCTGTCCTTGACCCCGCACGGGAAATGGCAGTGGGAGGTGAAGGGCCTCGTCTTGACCTGGAGGTGTCCCCATCCCTTGGAAACATCTCCGAGAGGAAGCATTCGCCTGCGTGTGAGCGGTTCCCTTCCTGTTTATGGCCAGGCTCTGCTCCCCGGCGCCTGCTGTCTCAGGATGGGTCTTTGGGAATCCCAGTTTCTCACCAAGAAAACTCCCAGCGGGCTGAATTTTTTGCTCTAATTAAAAATCAGATTCTCACAGGTGTTTTTTTTTTTTTTGCCCCGATTGAAATGGATTCGACGGAGCCCCAGCGCTGTCCCTTTGCAGTGACCCTGCTGGCTGTCCCTGCACACCGTGGCTGCAGCACAGCCCCCCTCCCCTGCAAAACCCTTATCTCACCCAGTTTCAGTCCATTCTGAAAAGAGGTTTCAGGGCTTTATTCCTCAAGCCACGCCTGTGTCCTGCTCCCCAGCGTCTGGCTCTGATGTTGTTGATTTGCACTCAGATGTCGGGTTTTTTTCCCTGTATGTGATGGTCACGTTTGCACTCGCAGGGCTGATGGCAGAAGGTGGTCACTGGCTTCGTTACCCTCCTCTGGCTATGGGACCAACACCCCCAGCTCCACGGTCTCGGTAATTTTTGCTTTCTTATGGCAATAGATGATTCATGGCAATAGACGATAAGATCCTAAAACCCCACGATTTTTGGTGAAACGCCTCCCGAGCCCCACAGTGCTGGCTTCTAAAGGACCATGTGCTTTAGCTGCATCCTGCTTCCCAAATGAGCTTTTAAAAAAGTTATAGGGCTTGCAGCATCCCTGGGGGTTACAGTGTCCCTGGGATTACAGTGTCCCTGGGCATTACAGCATCTCTGTGTTAACGTCATCCCTGGGGTTACAGCATCCCTGGGAGTTACTGTGTCCTAGGGTTACAGCGTTCCGGGGCTTACAGCATCCCTGGACTTTAGAGCATCCCTGGGAGTTACAGCACCCCTGGGTGTGACAGGACTGAGCTGCTGGGGATGCTGGAGTTACAAGGGATGGGGCTCAGTGGAGCCAGACTGAGGGGGAGAATGGGGGAGTTGGGGCTGGGAGTGGGCAGTGCAGACCTCCCCAGACTGCCCTTCTCCACGTTTCACATTCCCAAGCCCACACCATGCTGCCTGGCAGTGTTTCCAGCCTCCCAAGAAACCCCAAGGGACGCTTCCCTCACGGGCTTGCTGGTTCCCATCCCAACACCGGCAAGCACGGACCCATCCCCTGATCTCCTGCATCCCTCTCTCTCTTCCCAGTCATCTTCATCCTCCCAGGAGCGCCTGCACCAGCTGCCGTACCAGCCCACCCCCGACGAGCTGCATTTCCTTTCTAAGCATTTCCGCAGTACGGAGAGCGTCACGGACGAGGAGGGCAGGCACTCGCCCTGCCTGCGCCCACGATCCAGGAGCCTCAGGTGGGGCACCCACGCTGGGAAGGCACCCACGGAGCTGCCAGGACAATACACCGGGTGCTGGCGCATCCAGGGCATCCTCTGCCCTCCCACGAGCTGCTCCTGGGGTGTCCTGGTCCTGCTAAGCCTGTCCCAAACCCTGATACGGGTTTGCCCCTTGCAGGGAAGTGGAGAAAGTTTGGCTTGAGGTTGTAGGTGCCCCATCGCTGGAAATACTCGAGGTCAGGTTGGGTGGGGCTCTGAGCAACCTGGTCTGGTGGAAGGTGTCCCAAACTATTCCGTGATTCTGTGATCCTACGCTCCATGGGCATTAAGATCAGGTTCTGAGCATCTTCTTTGCTGTTGGGATGTAGCACTGCTCTCCTGGCAGCAGGCAATACTTGTCTCCTAGGGCTGAAGCTGGAGAAAGTGGGATTTGTTCCACAGTAGTTGGTTTGCAGCCTCTTCTCAGTTGTCTGAATGATTTTGGTGGCGAGGAGGGGACTACCAAGCAGAAGCCCAAGCGGTGGCCATCGTTGTGTGACTGACGTGCTGTTAAAAAATAAAAATCCCATTTCTGGGCTTGGATCAGAAAACATCACCTTTTTTTGCTGGGGCTGGCCTTTGCCTCTGCAAAAAAAACCCACAAGGAGTGCGGGTGAGAGGGCATTTGTGGGCTGGAGAGAGGAAAATTCAGAGAAAGCATTGAGCCATGGCGTTGTGTGAACTGTGAGCTGACCCTCAGCTGGACCTGCTGAGCTCCACGTTGCTACTCCAAGGCCACACCCTGTGCAGTGAGCCACCCACATTGTCCAGCACCAGAAGCTTGTGCTTCTTGCAGGGGATATTTTGGTTAAATCCTCTTTTCCTTCTGAAAAATCTCCCGACCCTCTTTGCTACCAGAGGCAGAGCCACAGCCCGGCGTGTTGCCGGCCGAAATTTCATTAAAATCAGATTAATTATCTGACAGGGATTTGTAGGTGGCAAGGTTTTCACTGAGGAGATGCCAGCTCTGCAGCTGGCTCAGCAAAGGCTGGGGCAGGGCTGGGGCTTGGCTGGGCTGGTTTTAATCACCATATTTATTATTTTATGGTGGTTAATGAGTTGCTGGCTGCTCCTTCAACTTGCTTTGCATAACGGGATCACCAGGCAGAGCCCTGGGAGGTGCAGGGTTGGGTGAGGGAAGGAGAAAAGCCCTGTTTAATGAAGGTTGCTGTGTCCACCACGAGGTTTGGTTGGGTATTTTGTTTGCTGGTGAGCTGCAGAAGGGGCAACGGTGGCGAGAAATTGTGGGATCCAGAGGAAGGAAAGGATGAGCTCGTTCTTCAAAGCCAAGTGGCTGATGGAACAGCCTCTCAGCTCTGGATTTCCAAGGGACTTGTGTTTGGGGACCTGGTTTTGTGGGAGGTTAAGCTTCCCTAGACCATATCCCAGGGACCTCCAGGGGGAGGGATGCTGCTGGGAGTGCTGGCCCAAAGATGATGACTCCACTTGGATGAGCTTTAACCACTTGGAATAAGGACTTAGGAGGAGGGAAGAAGTTGCTCTCCAGGGGCAGTGGCTATTTGCATAGATGTAGATGACTTGAGCCTCGTAACACCACTTTTCCTCCCTCTGCAGCCCTGGACGGACGAGTGGAACGTTTGATAATGAGGTGGTGATGATGAACCATGTCTACAAGGAGAGGTTCCCCAAGGTAACTGCCAGGACCTGGGGGATGTTAGTGCTTCCATGGCATGCTGGCAGCACCTTGTCCAGAGCAACCTCTCCTCCATGTAGGAGTATGGAATGCATGGGTGGATCCTGGGGGGTGTTGGGGACACTGGAGATGCAATAAATCTGTGGGTCTGCCCCGTCACACGAGCAGGCAGAGATCTCTGCAGATTCTGGTGGAGTTTTTGCAGTCTGCTGGAAGCTGAGTCCCAGCTGGGGCCTTGATGTGCATGTGCATATTTGAGCTGCAGGAGGCAGAAGGGTGAGATCCTGGATGGTCAAACCCAGTGCAGGAGGTGGTGGGATGAGATCCTGGCTGGCCAAACCCACGGCATGGGGACGTGGGTTCCTGGACATCACCTTCCACTCTGCCTTGCAGGCCACAGCGCAGATGGAAGAGCGCCTGCAGGACACCATCACCAACTTCTCCCCGAGCAGCACCCTGCCCCTGGCTGATGGGGTGCTGGGCTTCATCCACCACCAGATCATCGAGCTGGCCCGAGACTGCCTGGCCAAGTCCCAGGGAGCTCTCATCACCTCCCGCTACTTCATGGAGCTGCAGGAGAAACTGGAGAAGATGCTCCGGGACGTGAGTACAGGGCAGTTCCCTGCCTGGTGCCACCTTGTGAGGCCACCAAGAGACACCTGGCATCTGTCTCCATTCCCAACAGGCTCAGGAGCGTTCCGAGAGTGAGGAGGTGAAGTTCATCGACCAGCTGGTGAGGAAGCTGCTGATCATCATCTCCCGTCCTGCTCGACTTCTGGAGTGTCTGGTAAGACATGGAAGCTCCTGTCTTGTCTTTCATGGTCTGTGCCAGCCCAGAGAGGAGGCAAAGCCTCCAGGATGCCCCTGGATCCCTGGAAGTGCCCAAGGACAGGGTGGACAGGCCTTGGAGAAAGCTGAACTAGTGGAAGGTGTCCCTGCCCGTGGTAGGGGGTTGGAATGAGATGATCTTTAAGGTCTCTTCCAGCCCAAACCATGCTGTGATTCTGTGGTATTCAGGGCTTTATTTTTTCAGCTAATGTGCTGAATTTCTAAAGCACTCACCTTGTGCTGTGGCTCCTGATGAAATTTTCATCTCCCTTTGTTTTCCTTCCAAGGCCACCTCACAGAGCTACAGTTTTTTTTTCCATCACCTTTGACATGGGGATTGATGAGGGAATGATGTGTCCGGGGCCTGTCCCCAGTTACAGGTGTCACCTGCAAGGCTTAGAGGAGAAGTTTAACTTTGCAAAATCTCTCTCCTCAACTGTGCTTGGTTTTCCCCATCCAGGAGTTTGACCCAGAGGAGTTTTACCATCTCCTGGAAGCTGCAGAAGGACACGCCAAAGTTGGACAGGGAATAAAGACTGATATTCCCCGATACATCATCAGCCAACTGGGGCTCGTCAAGGACCCACTGGAGGGTAGGGAAGCACTTGGGCTGGGGGCTCTGAGGTCTGCAGCAGGATGTAGACTCCCAGTTTGGCCACTGGTGATCACGACTGAGCACTGGGAGCTGTCAGGGAGACCTGTAGGGCTGAGCTGGTGCCATGGTGGGAGAGTCACAGCAGGACCAGGACGATGGCCAAGTCCTTCTGGCCAGCCCCACATCCCTTATTATTGCTTCCAACACGTTCAGCAAAGCAGATTAAGCTCAAAAACACTTAATCCATGGCCCTGGGGGTGGAATCATAATCCCTGGAGAACGCAGGAATGACTATCAAAAAAAGAATTATGTAAATGTTTAACCTTGTGTTGAACCTCTTAACGTCATGACCTGAATTTCTCCATACGATAGCTCGAGCAAAGCATGTGGCTAAATCCCCGCAGGGTGTCCGAGTTTGGAGGGAGAGTGGTTGGGCAGGGGGTGATTTTGGTGGGAGTCGAGCATGAGGAAAGTGCAAACCACCCCTGTCACCTGCAGAAATGGGGCAGCTGGATCACTTCGACAGCGGGAACACCATCACACCGGAGAACGATGACACCTGTGAGGTGAGTGTGGTCCCACCTGCATGTCCCACCTGCTGCCCCCGGCTTCCCCCGGCCTCACCCCACACCAGAGCTCCTTGCAGCTGTCCTAGACTGGCAGATGTTCATTTGGGTTGTCCCCAAGGGTGACTGGTGTACTAAGGGGAAGATCTCACAATCCCTCATTTGGCTTCTTGAATGGACAGAGCTCAGAGTGGGCTCTTGGTCTGCAGAGCATCTTGGGCTTCTGGTTTGGGGTTTGCAGCTGGAGAGGGCTCTGGCAGAAAGAAGCTTTTGGAGGTGGTACATGATGGTGCTGGGTGAATTCCTGCACGTGGGAAACATTAAAAACCTGTGTCTTGCTCAGAGCCAGCCTTCAATCACCGTCCCGCGGAGGAAGCCCTGCGAGGGGGACTTCGAGACCATCAAGCTGATCAGCAACGGGGCTTACGGGTGAGTTGGGGAGTTCCTATCAGTTGTCTCCACCTGTAAACCACTCCAAAGCCCTCCCTGTCCGAGCCCCACGGTGTGGGGTGGTCAGCGCTGGTGGCTGGAGGACGCGCGTTGAGGTCCGGCCGTTCCTCCAGGGCCGTGTACCTGGTGAGGCACAGGGAGACGCGGCAGCGCTTCGCCCTGAAGAAAATCAACAAGCAGAACCTCATCCTGAGGAACCAGATCCAGCAGGTGTTCGTGGAGAGGGACATCCTCACCTTCGCCGAGAACCCCTTCGTGGTCAGCATGTTCTGCTCCTTCGAGACGAAGCGACACCTCTGCATGGTCATGGAGTATGTGGAAGGTGAGAGCAGGACTCGGGGCTGGGAGGAGGGGAGGATATCAAAGTCCGAGCATCAAGGACACCACCTGGACATCTCCTGCCCTGCTTTGCTCCAGGGAGCAGAGGGAAGCACGAGGAGATAATCTTGTGATCCTGAGTCCCACCCTGATGAAGGTGGTGGCCATGGTCACCTCGGAGAGTGTTTGTGCCCCGTGCCTGGGGATCAGCTGCTCAGAGGGGCTGGCTGGGAGCCTGCCGGGCCTGCTGGCCTCGCTGCCTTCTCTGAGCCCCCCGTGTCCCCACAGGGGGGGACTGTGCCACGTTGCTGAAGAACATGGGCCCGCTGCCTGTCGACATGGCGAAGATGTACTTTGCTGAGACCGTCCTGGCCCTGGAGTATCTCCACAACTACGGCATCGTCCACCGGGACCTCAAACCTGACAAGTGAGAATGGGGGTCAGGTCTGAGCAAGGGTGGGGCTGGCTTTGGATGGGGAAGGGAAAGACGAGAGGGAAGGGCAGAATGGCTTTTGTTGCCCAGAGACTGGTTCTGTGCTGTTGCATCAGGACCAGAGATCCTGAGGTGCGGCTGGTCCACCTCAAGTCTCCCCAGAACAAACAGCAGCGTTGTGGGGTGGCTGTCTTCTCTTGCAGTTTGCTCATCACCTCCATGGGCCACATAAAGCTGACAGACTTTGGTCTGTCAAAGATCGGCCTGATGAACATGACCACGAACCTCTACGAAGGGCACATGGAGAAGGACACGCGGGAGTTCATGGACAAGCAGGTACGAGGTCCTGCTCCACGTGGCTGACCTGCCCTCACTGGGGTCTGGGACAACCTCAGGACTTGTTGCAAAGGTCCCTGGCAGAGGTGTCAGCCCCTGCTTCCCACGCAGGTGTGTGGCACTCCGGAGTACATCGCCCCCGAAGTCATCCTCATCCAGGGCTACGGGAAGCCCGTGGACTGGTGGGCCATGGGCATCATCCTCTACGAGTTCCTGGTGGGCTGCGTCCCCTTCTTCGGAGACACCCCCGAGGAGCTCTTCGGGCAGGTCATCAGTGGTGAGTGTCAGGGGCAAGTTTGTGCTCCCAGCAGCCAAGGCTCGTCCTTTACCACGTGGGAAGCCTCGTTCCTTCCTGTCACAGCCGGCTGAACAGTGAGGAGGCTCCTCGAGCTTTGACTTCCCGCTTTGGGAGGGCCCTTCCCCTGCTGCAGCTCCCGGGGGACTTTCCTGCTGCCCAGAAGTGTCCAAACCCTTTCAGCCACCCCAAACCTCTTTTCCTTTCTCCTCACAGATGAAATTATGTGGCCGGAAGGGGACGAGGCTCTCCCTGCAGACGCCCAGGACCTGATCACACGGTTGCTGCGGCAGTGCCCCCTCGAGCGCCTGGGCACTGGTACGCGCGGCAGCCCCCTGGGGGGTGACCTGGCACCTCGATTCTCATCAAGCTTGTGTGGCTTTGAGTCCAAAGCATGTCCTGCCACGCTGAGGGTGTTCAGAGGAGGTCTTCTGCTTGGGGTTCCCACCGGGAAGGCTGCACAGGGCTCCTGTCCATCCTTTTTTAAGCCATTTGCTGTGTGTGGAGGAGAGACTGTGCTGTTTGGGATGGGAGCAGGAGCATCCCAGGTCCTGATACGGGTTTCTCTGCCTGGCAGGAGGCGCACATGAGGTGAAGCACCATTCCTTCTTCCTCCATCTGGACTGGAACGGGCTGCTGCGGCAGAAGGCTGAGTTCATCCCCCAGCTGGAGTCGGAGGATGACACCAGCTACTTTGACAGTGAGGCCAAATCCATTCCTTTTCCCCCTCTGCCAATCCGTTATCCCAGCTGCACTTTGGATGATCCCATGGGGGATGAAAATCTCCTGGGGGAAGCTGGTTGCTTTACAACCCAAATCACAAAACAGATACAATCCTCTTTCCAGGCTGCTCACCCTTACCAGCTTCCTCTCCCCAAAACTCCCCTGGGATTTGGGACTGGGCTGTCACCCCATGGCTGTAGGTCCCACCTGGCCCTGCTGCAGGCAGGACGTGGGGTTCTGCAGGCAGGGTGACATCCCTTCCCCCTCTGGCTCTTGCCTTCAGCTCGCTCTGAGAGGTATCGCCACTTGGATTCGGAGGATGAGGAAACCAACGACGAGGAATCGTCGGTGGAGATCGGGCAGTTCTCCTCCTGCTCCCACCGCTTCAGCAAGGTGCTCCAGTCCCTCCTGCAGCATCCAAAATGCTTTGGCACCGCAACCAGTGCGGCTGTGTTGAGCATCGGTGCCTTGGCTGACACCAGAGCACCCAGATTCCCCAATTTCTGCTCCTTGCTGATGGCTCCTCTCCTCCTCAGGTGTACAGCAGCTCTGAGTTCCTGGCGGTCAACTCCACCCTCAGCCTCTCCTCCTCCGACCGCAGTCACTGCGATGACAAAGAGGAGCGGTGGGACCGGCACTCGGGAGATGAGGACCGGAGCCGGCCAGCGGGCACCGAGCCCCGGTGCGTGGTCAGGGGGGGCTGCACTGCTGGTGTGGGCTCTTGCCAGTGCCCAGGGCTTGTGCCAGGACCAAGGCTTTGTGCTGACTTTGTGGGTTTGGGATGGCACTGAGGGTTTGTGTCGTTACTGAGGGTTCAGTGAGGTCAGCGGGGCATGTCCTGGGGTGCTGCAGTGGCTCAGTGCCATCCCCCCTCACCCACCTTGGGTTGTCCTGAGCCTCCTGCTCTTCCCACGCAGCCTCCGCTCCTGGACGTCCGGCAGCGCCACGCCGTACACCTCCCGGCACGAGCGGAGCCGCAGCCCCACCGCGCTGCCCAGCACCCTCAGCCTGGACACCATGCCCAAGTTTGCCTTCTCCTCGGAGGATGAGAGCCCTTGCGTGGCGTCCTCCAAGCCGGAGAGACCCAAGTTTGTGGTGGGAGACTCGGACGCGGGGGCTGGCGGCGCGGTGAAGCAGTCGGCGTTATCCGGTGCGTGGGCTGTGGGCACCGGCGTGGGATGCTCTGGGGGCAGCCAGGGTGCTGCATGGCGCTGGGTGTCTTCTCCACATCCCCAAACTCTCCCTACTCCCCTCCGTGCAGCCGATCTCGTCAGCCTGAACCGCATCCGCCTGCGGAGCAACAGCACCGGCACCAAGAACTCGACTCCCCGGAGCCTGGAGCCAAGCGGGGGCCGTCGGCTGAGCACCCAGAAGGATGTGCCGGAGAGGCAGAGAGCCTCGCTGGGCAGCCGTGTGCCCAAATCTGCCTCCGTCTCAGCCCTGTCCCTCATCATCACATCAGGTCTGTGTGCTGTGTGATTTATCCTGCTGGACGGCCACCGTCACGTGGTTTTGCCGGACTGAGCCGGCTCCTTCTGCTTGCAGATGACTTCGGTGGTGGTGCCCTGATGAGCCCCATCTCCCCCCACTCGCTCTCGTCCAACCCCTCTTCCCGGGACTCCTCCCCGAGCCGAGACTCCTCGCTGGCCATCGCCAGCCTGCGGCCGCCCATCATCATCCACAGCTCGGGGAAGAAGTACGGCTTCACCCTGCGAGCCATCCGCGTCTACATGGGCGACAGCGACGTCTACACCGTCCACCACATGGTCTGGGTACGTGCCCTGGGGTCTAGTGGTGCCAGCCACTGCCTTTCCCGGTGGGAAAACCCCAGGAGGAAGCCTGCATCCAAATAAAATCGTTGTGTTTGGGTTGCAGAGCGTGGAGGAGGGGAGCCCCGCGCAGGAGGCCGGGCTGAGGGCGGGCGATCTCATCACACACGTGAACGGCGAGTCCGTGCTGGGTTTGGTCCACCGGGACGTGGTGGAGCTGCTGCTGAAGGTGGGTGACCAGAGCCGCTCTGCTCTCCCAGGACATCAATTCAGCAGCTCCCTGGCACTGCCTTTGCTGGCAGCTGAGGCAGGAGCTGGTTTGGATCCGGTGCTACAGTGATTCTTTTTCCACCCCTCAGAGCGGGAATAAAGTGGCCCTGCGGACCACTGCCCTGGAAAACACCTCCATTAAAATCGGTCCCGCACGGAAAAACAGCTCCAAGACGAGGATGGCACGGAGGAGTAAAAAGAGCAGGAAAAGGGATGGCCAGGACAGGTAGGTAAAACCAGGATAAAATGGTGTTTGTCCCAGTGTGTGGGGTACTGGGGGAATGCTCTGGATCTGCCGTATCCGGGTGTCCAGTGGAATCTGGTCCTGCTGCCACCAGGTCAGCAGGCTTGAGACTAACAGCTTTAAGGAGAAGCCAAAGTTATTCCTGTCCCACTCCAGCAGGAGAAAATCCCTTTTCAAGAAGATCTCCAAGCAGTCGTCGGTCCTGCACACCAGCCGCAGCTTCTCCTCGGGTCTCCATCACTCTCTGTCCTCCAGCGAGAGCCTCCCGGAGTCCCCCACGCACAGCCTGTCCCCGGGTCCCACCACGCCGTGCCGCAGCCCCGCTCCCGACCTGCCCTCAGGTACCCCAAGGGGGGATATTGGCTCGGGGCAGGGCAGGATGCTGCGTGTCCCTCGGGGAGGCCGTGTCCCTCCATCCCTACAGTGACCTTTTCTCTTTGTACGGCAGATGCTGTGTCCCCTCAGAGCACCTCTCCCTCCTCCAGCACCCCAACGTCACCCGCCGGCCACGTGCGCCCCAGCTCCCTGCACGGGCTGGCCCCCAAACTGGGTGGGCCGCGCTACAAAGTGGGACGTCGCAAATCCACCAGCAGCATCCCCCCCTCGCCCCTGGCCTGCACCCCTTCCTCGGCCCAGCGCCCGCCTTCCCCCCAGCGCTCCCCATCTCCGCTCCACGGGTACCCCAAAACCCCCCATTCCTTCCAGGGCAAGACCCTGTCCCCCCCCACCATCGTCCGGCAGAGCTCCCGGCCCCGCAGCGCCGACTGCCCCCGCTCCCCCCTCCTCAAGCGCGTCCAGTCGGCCGAGAAGATCGTCACCATCCTGGCCGAGAAGAAAACCGGCGGCGGCCGCAAGCTGGGCCTGGAGATGTCCACGATGCGGCGCCTGAACCTGTCGGAGCGCCGGGACTCCTTCAAGAAGCAAGAGGCGGTTCAAGAAGTGAGTTTTGATGAGCAGGAGACGGCGGCAGGAGGCGAAGACGGCGGCAAGAGTGAAGAAGGGCAGGGCACGGCTGCCCAGGGCGGTGGCACGGAGCCGCCACCGAAGCCAAAGCCCAGCACGGTCCCGCAGATCGCGGTGCAGGGCTCGGAGAGCGACGAGCAGGAGCCGGCGGTGGCCGAGTGGGAATGCCAGGGCTCCTACCCCATCGGCAGCACTGAGCAGCCAAACAGCAGCATCTCCTTGCCGTGGTGGGATGGGTGTGAGCATCGGGACCGTGGCTCCCAGCAGCAGCGGAACTGCAGGGAGGGATCAAGCGGCCACTGGCAAGTGCCAGCACAGGGCCAGGAGCCGCCGGGTGCTCATCTCCCGGCTCCCCGGGGCACGTGGAGTGGGGCCAAGCACGCCTGAGCCCCCACGCTGGCACCAGGGATGGTTCAGGCTCCCTGTGGCATCCCAGCGCCTCCCCAGCACCCCGTCCTGTGCGGCAAATCCATGAGAGAAACGTCCCCGGAGCCACTCTGGACATTGGCGCTGGCCGGGCCGGCTGTGCCCTGGCACTTCGCCCCCCTGGAAGGCTTTTTGTACTCCCTGAAAGATGCTCATATTTTTATAGAGACGCAGGAGCTTTTCCGGCGGCGGCGTTTCCCCAGCTGGGCCCCAACCTCTGTGTACAGAAAGGACTCGATGCAAATATTCCTTAATTAATTTATTACTTTTTATAAGCTAAACGGGCAGTGCAGGACTGTCGCAGGGGCCAACCCAGCTCTGGGAGTCCCAGCCTTTTCCGTGCGTCTCCCAGCTCCCAGCCCACTGTTTTCTAACCCACTTGCTTTTCCCTACTTTTTAACTTCAATTCTAGCTGGAAACACCCTGGATCTCCTAAGAAACCCATAATTCTAATACTTAAAATTAAAACAAAACCCCAAATCCATAGCAACATCCCCCACATGCTGGTGCTCCGGGCTGGGATGCAGAGGGGGGGGATATTCTTTGCATATGGATCATCAGATGATGAGCATATGGATCATTTTATAAGCTTATAGGAGATATAAAAAGGGTTTAATTGTTTTATTTGGAGATTTTACAGGCACCTGGCTCCATTGGCCCTACCAGGTGGGAAAAACCAAGACAGTCCCCAAATGGGAATATTAATGGGATTTTTAGGGTCAGTTTTTGCTCTTTCCATTTCTCTGCCACCAGATCCCGTGGCGTTGGTTGGTCAGTGCACAGACGCCCACAAGATCCCAATTCTTCTCTTTTTAAAAAAAACCCCAAACCTCCCCAACCCAGTGAGCGCCTGTGCTGCCTCACTTGTAATTTGGGAATTTCATCCCTTTCTTTCCCCTCCTGTTGCTCCTTATCCAACAACCAACAGCTCAGCCCAGCATTTCTCCCCCATTTCCACCGTTTTCTGGGATATAAACGTTTCCATTTGTTGATGCATGTTCCGGCTTCCCCCCGCCCCGCCGCCGTGGTGCTCCGAGCACCGTGGACGGTGACAGGGGGACATCCCTGGTTTGCCCACCCCGCTGCCATCAGGCATCACCGTGCCCCCGGTGGATTTTTGGGCTGCGTGTTGGATTCTTTTGTGCACGTGTGGTTTGTGCCAGGCTCCGTACCCCGCTTCTCCCGTTCAACTGGTGCTGTTAAACCCCCCCAAAAACGAGCAACCAGAGCTGCTCCGTGTTTCCTTTGCTTCTCCCTCCACTCTCTGTATTAAGGTCTTGGGAAGGCAGCGGGGTTTTGGGAAGACACCGGGCACACCCTGCCCGCTGGCACAATGGGATGGGGGGCTCGGCTGCACACCGGTGGCGTGGATAGGGCGGGAAGAGGATTTTTTAAATGGAAAATGTCTTAAAAGCCAAAGGGTACTGTGTCTTCCTGCCCAGTGCCCGGCTCTGTTCGTACTTTCGGGAAGTTTTATGTTGGATTAAAATTGTCCCTTGCGCTGAGTGTGGTGTCCAGAGAAGGGGGGTGGCACTGGAGCGTGCAGGGCAGCGAGTGCCCGCTCTGGGGGCGATGGCAAGGGGTGAACGGGGCCGCAGCACAGCTGGGAGGGGACGGGAGGTGGCCCTGCAGTGGCACCGGGATGGCTGGCACCCAGCCTGGCTCTGGCACCGGGCCCCGACCGTGGGTGCTCGGTGCAGTGCCGGTGCCCGGAGCAGTGTCCCACACCCGTGGTGCAGTCCCAAAGCCGTGACCTGTGCCCAGGGTAGTGCCCCATGCTTGGTGCCATGTCCCGCTCCCAAATGCTACGCCCTATGCTCTGTCCCCGGTGCAGTGCCCGGTGCCCCATGCCCGGTGCTGTGCCCAGTGTCCAGCGCCCGGTGCTGTGCCTTGTTCCCGGTGCAGTCCCGGTGTCCAGTGCAGTCCCGGTGCTGTGCCCCGTTCCGGTGCGATCCCGGTGCAGTCCCGGTGCCCAGTGCAACCCCGGTGCAATTCCAGTGCTGTGCCCGGTTCCCGGTGCGATCCCAGTGCAATCCCGTGCCCGGTGCAGTTCCAGTGCTGTGCCCCGTTCCCGGTTCAATCCCGGTTCAATCCCGGTGCTGTGCCCCGTTCCCGATTCAATCCCGGTGCGGTCTCGGTGCTGTGCCCCGTTCCCGGTTCAATCCCGGTGCGGTCTCGGTGCTGTTCCCCGTTCCCGGTTCAATCCCGGTGCTGTGCCCCGTTCCCGGTTCAATCCCGGTGCGGTCCCGGTGCCCGATGCGGTGTCCGCTCCGCTCGCCACCAGGGGGCGCCGCCGCGCTCTCCCTCCGGGGCCCCTCGGCTCCTTCCGGAGCGGCTCGCGCGAGGGGCGGGGCCCCGATGGCGGTCGGGCCAGCGGAGGGGCGGGGCCGGAGTCTTCGGGCAGCTCCGTCCTCCGTCGTCTGCTCTCGGTTATTTCCGGGATAGATTCGGGCAGTTCCGTTCTCTCTCGGCTGCTGTCGGCTGTTTCCGGGGCGGGTTCGGGCCGTTCCGGCGGCGCTCGGGCCTGTCCCAGGCTCCGCCGGGCCGGAGGCAGCAGCGGGCTGGAGGCGAGCGGCGGCGGATGGGGCCGGCAGAGAGGTGGGACAGGGCCGGGAACGGCGCGATCGGGATCGGGGGGATCGGGATCAGGGAGAGCGGGCCGGGATCGGAACCAGGCCCAGGGTGGGCGTCGGGACCCCCTCAGCGTGAGGCGCCCCGGGGCCTGACGCGGAGCACCGGGGTGGGCCGCGGGTCGAGGCTCTGTCCCTCATGGGGCAGCCTCGCGGATGTGCTCGGACCCTTCGGGAGGTGCCGGCGCAGGGTGTCCCGCTGCCAGGGCAGTGCCACTGCGTGGCTGCGTCGTGATGCCAGGACTATGCCCCCCGATCCCCCCCGGGCTGTCCCCGTGTCCTCCCGGTGCCGGGGCTGTGCCCCCCGATCCCCCCAGGTTGTCTGCAACCCAGCAGTGCCATCACGGATTGCCCTGTGCCGCTGTCCGCACAGCGGTGGCAGTGCAAGGACCCCTCAGCACGGTACAGTCCCCATTGCCGGGGGTCCTGGGGACGCCCTGGGGGCGGTGAAACCAGAGTGGCCTTTCAGGGTCCCAGCTTTGTTCCCCTTGCCCGGGGTTAGTTCGGCCTCAGCAGTTCCCAGGCTGGAGCTGGTGCCCCAGGGATGTGCCTGTCCGGCTGGATGTGCCAAGTTCAGCCCAAGGGTGGCTTTGCTGTCTCTCAGCACTGTATCCCCCAAACCCTGGCTCCGGGATGAGCCAGCCCACTGCTTCCCAGGGAGGTTGGTCATTGTATTTCTTCTTCTTCTGTGGATATTTCTCAGCGCCTTGAGGAGGAAGATTCCCATGGTCACGTACCTCCCAAATTGGGGGTCTGTGATCAATGGGGGATAAAGCCAGGGGGCAAAACTGTCGAAAAATGAGAGCTGTGAAGAGCTGGAGCGGCCCCAGCATTGCCTTTCAATGGAGCCGTGGCTGCCTCTCCTCCCATTAATGTGCGGCTTTGATTTCCCAAGCAGCTCTTGGAGCCGCTGGGGAACTGGCCCTGTGACTTTCTCTGTGAGAGCAGAGAATGGAGACAGCTGAGTAAATATAGCCTAAATCACTGCTTTCCTGGCCATTCCCCCACCCTTCCCTGACATGTGAAGGGCTGGTGTGTCCCCGAGGCTGGATTGGCCTCTGCTCCAGCCTTCCACGATGTGGGAAAGTCCAAGCCATGATTTGGTTTCTTTGGTGACTCTCTTTGACGTGGGCAGCTCGTGCTTCCATCTGCCCGCGTGGTTCGTGGCACGGACTCGTTCCTCCTAAAGCTGATCTCTGCCCCAAAACCCCCCTTCCCAACTCGCTGGAACACGGTTTTAAGCACACAGGAAAATCCTTTCTGCCCGCAGTTGGGTCTCGCTTGGACAAAAGCTCTGGGTTGGAAGGGAAAGCGCGGCTCAGCTGGAATGTGGTGAGGAGCAGAGTGGTTTGTGGAGCCAGTTTGGAGCCGTGTCAGAGCTCCGAGTGCCGGGGTGTGTTTACAATGAAAAAGAGTATTTATAATATCGAGGGCTCTTTTAATTCCTCTGGGAATCTCTGGAGCCACAGCTTGGAGCTAAAGTAGCTGGGTAATGGAAGATAAAAAGCAGACAGAGGCCTTCCTTTTTTGATTTCTTGATTTCTCAAGTTGGAAGGTCTTGGCTCTCTCACCGATATCCAAATCATGCTGGTCTATTAACTTGGGTGCTTCTTACCTCGTCGGTTACTTCATGTGATTGCTGAGCTCTGCAGAGCTGCTAATAAATCATATAAATTCCAAATACCCTGGGGAATGTGATTTTAAGCAGATAAGTTAGCAAGAGCAGTTGGATTTTTTTTTCATGTACTCAGGTTTTTTTTAGAACTGTAATTTTTTTGCCAAAATACAGCTCCTGAGTTTCTATATCCCTAAAGCCAGCTCCATGAATGCTCCTAAAATGGAATTAGTGTGTGCTTGCTGCATGGGGGATGGTGTAAGGGCAGCCTGGAGTGAGGTGATGGGGCTGGTGTTGGGTGCTGGATCCTTCTCTGCTCACTGCCAGCAAATAAAAGGCTCTGGCCAAGTAAAAAGCTCTTGTAGGGAGGAGGAGAAAGTTTCTGAGGTGGTTAAGAGAGAACAAGCTTCAGCTGGAGCAAGGAAGTTCAGTGTCTGGAGAAGCCTCTGGACAGGATGAGAAGTCTTGGAGTCGGTGTGCAGACTGCCTGAGGTGCTCTTGTGCTGTCCAGCCTTTGAGCAGGAGGTCCCTGGCACCTCCAGTGGTCTCCGAAAAGTGAGGGGGGTGTTGGTCATCCTGATTTATTCAGCTCCTCATGTCCCTGCTAACCATGGCATTGACCTTTTCAGTGAAGTATTTCAGATATTCCTTCACTTCCTCGGGCTTTGGTGAATAAAGCAAAATATTTAATGAAACTCAAACATGAGCAGTAAATCCTTTGTGTCCCTGGCAAAGAGTGGCTGTGGCTGTGGCTGTGGGTAGGAGCTGCTGCTCCTGGGGGATCTGTTGCTCCCGGGGATCTATTGCTGGCTGGGAAGCATTTCTGGGGAAGAGAAGAGGTGAAAACTGCCTCGGCTGTCCCATGCCTGGCTCGGGCACGGCTCAGGCATAACTCCCCTCCTCCCCTGCAGCTTTTCCCTGTTTGGAAGGAAATACCAGCTGGCTTGGCAGCGTCGTGGCCAGCCCGGGCTCCAGCTCTCCCTGCTCCGCTGGCTGCTTCCCCAGGGGCAGCTGCTGGAGCGTGTCCAGCTCCGCTTCCCGCCCGCACCGGCTCCCTGCGGGCTCTCCCGGCTCCTTCCCCCACAGCTCCTCGAGGCACTGCTGCCTCCTCCAAGGCCTCGCTCATGGCTCCAGCCTTGCGAGTCGTTTTTCCAGTCATTGTTCCTGCTGGGGAGGCAGCAGGCCCGGGAAGCTGCCTGGGAGCACAGGGATTTGCTGTGCTGTTTGTCCTGACTATAAATCAGGGGTTGCCAAGCTCTTACCCTCCCTGCCTCTGCCACTCGGCGTTGTGGGTGCCGGTGGGCACAGCTCGGTCTGTGACACGCTTGGCACTGCCAGCTTCAGGAGCTGAGGCCATCAGAGCTGCCCTGGCTGCGTGGGTCAGAAGGACATGATGCAGCAGCAGATGTCACGATGGCAGGCAATTCCCTGTCCATTTTTATTCCCATCCATCATTGCATTGTTCTATTTTCTCTTGTTGTTAAAGGAGAAATTTGTTCTTTTTGTCTGTAACTTGCAGTTCAAAACTCGATCTGGTGTTTGTTTTGCTCGCTGAGGATCTGATGTAGTAACTTGGAGAGGTTGGAGCTGTGTATACTGTTGTGAGCATATTCTTCTTTTAAATATTTTTATGCATTCTTTCCCCTCACTGGAAGGAAAGTAAGTCTCAGTCTCGCTTCAATTCAAGCTGCACTTTGAACTGCGTTTGGAACTGGGTTATAAAGCACAGGAACCACATTTAAAATGTTAAGATGCTTTTATTTATGTACTGGGCACAGACAAAAAGACTTGTAATGTGTTTTTTGTTTCAAACCGATGTATTAAACAAAGAAAGTATTGACAGCAGTTAATGAATTGAAGGATTGTTTCTGGGCGCTGAGATAGATTTACCAAAGGTATTTAGCTGTCTGATGCATGGGATTTTCAGAGCAGCCTGAGCAAGTGCTCGCCAGCACAGACACACGAGGTTCCTCTCTGAGAGCCGAGCAAACCTGGAGCTGAGCCCAGCAGAAATCTTTTGGCAAGGTGCTCCCTCTCTCCTGCTCGGAGGTGTGCTTCCAGCCGACAGGCTTGTGCGTGTCCTGGCCTCTCGGTGCTGCCTTCCCTCCAAAGAGCTGTTCCAGGGCTTTGGGAAGTGTGTGTTCCCAATCCCCAAAAACTCCGTCAGCTGCTTGCCGAGGGTGCAGAGCTTTTCTGCAGCTCAGCCAGGGAAGCCTCTGGCTGGGTCCGTGGCAGGATAGAGGACAACTGTTGCCCCTGGAGAGGACAGTGCCAGCATTAGCCATGAGGATTTGGGTCTCCTGGGGGGCTCCTCACCCATGTTCACGAGCACTCAGTGCCCACCTGGGCTGAGTGTGGGGAAAGCAGGTGAGGCTTCTCCAGGAATAGCCTGGCTCTGAGTTCTCTGGATTTTTTCATGTGCCCAGTGACCTGCTGGGACGTGGAGAGCATGGTGGCGCAGAGCTGTGCCTGCGTTCCCACCCCAGGGAAGGAGGTTGTGGAGGGAGTCGGTTGGAAGAAGCTGCGGGACCTGCTCTTTGGAGACACTCGGTGCTCCAGAGTCACTCTCCTCTTCCCACCCCTCCACGCAGATCTGCTTTTAAAAGTTACTGAACAAGTTTGCCAGGCCTGAGCGTTTTGTCCTTCCAGCCTCTTCAGCTGCACCGGCTTGTCAGAGGTGCCTGGAGTCGGGGCTGGGATCCGCGGGTGGAAGCTGGGGGGGTGCCTGCGGGGGAGCATCGACCCTGCTGGGGTTGGGCTCTGCTGCCTCGGGGTGCACTCTGGGGTCTGTCCTCCCCGGGAAGAGGGGGAGCTGCCAGTGCTGTGCCCAGCGGGCAGCGGCCACTCGGGCCCTTGGCAGTCAGACAGTGCCCCCGGCACTGCGACTGCACTCTGGGGGACCCTGACAGGCAGCACTCAGAGGGGGGCAGCCAGTAAGCCTGGTCATAAATCTCTCTTTATGCTCTGGATTATGAAGTAATATTTTCCTGGCTGGGGCTGGTTGGATTGGGGAAACGCAGGCTCTGCTGCGAGTTCTTTGCAGCCGCCATCCCATCGTGGTGGGAGCTTTCACAGCGGCTGTGCTGGGATGAGTTGCTTCCCCTATGAACATCAGAAACCTCTGTAGAGTCTCTCCATGAATTCTGCAGTCTGGTGTTGCTCCTGGAGTACTGGAGAAGCTCTCCAGCAAGCTGGATCAGGCTCAATCCTGTTCCCCACCCGCCTCTGGCCGCAAGTGCCTCACCTCCCCGCGGGCAGTGCCTGTTCATTCATGGCAAAGACAGCCCGGCTGGGACGCCTGCCCGAGCTCAGGCAGGCGGTGCGGGCTCTGGCTGCTGCACAGGTTTCCTGTGCCATGGCCTCTTTGTGCCTTTTGTCCTTGTCAAGGGAAGGAGCCCTGGTGCCGGGCTGGAGAGCCTGGCTGCGGAGAGGTGGGGCTGGCTCCTCTCGGGGAACTCACCCCGATCTCAGACTTTGTGGCAGCAGCACGTGCAGCTGTGGCAGCACGTGCAGGTGTGGTGACACGTGCAGGAGGAAAAGGGGATTTGTAG
Source organism: Dicrurus megarhynchus (assembly GCA_013399195.1). Classification (NCBI taxonomy): domain Eukaryota; kingdom Metazoa; phylum Chordata; class Aves; order Passeriformes; family Dicruridae; genus Dicrurus; species Dicrurus megarhynchus. The sequence continues at coordinate 27,365 of VXAD01004648.1, read as the reverse complement.
CTGATATGAACTGTAACGTGTTGCTGGCCCGGAAGGGTTATTTTGAAATCCTGCAGATCACCACCGTTGGTGCCTATCACAGAGTCCAACCGGCGGTCAGAGCAGCCCTGGCTTTGTGCCGTGCTTGGTTGTTCACTGACCCCTCCGGGAGGGTTGTCCTGGCTCCCTTTGCCCGAGCCCCCACAGCCCTGAGAAGCACCTTCCTGCTCGTTAATGGTTTTCAGATGAGACTCAAGAGTTTGAGCTGGATTTGGTGGTTTCTGGGCCAAAACAGCTCAAGCCTTTAACAGGACCTGCAACGTTTCAGCAGGCCCAGGGTGTCCCTGGGAAGGCTGGTTTCTGGCTGCCCCGGTGCCTTGTAGGTCCGGTCCTCGGCCGCACGCCATTTCTGCGGGAACCAGAACTCTGGGATTTGCCTGAGGGAGGTGGAAAACTGGCCTGTGCAGCCAGGAGGGGATGGGAAAAGAGGACGTGCCTGGCTGGTGGGAATGTCCCAGCTCGTACATCTCTTCAACAACATGTTACAACCCAGGTTTATTCTTTTTGGTGGATTTCTGGGCAGGGCAGGCAGCATATTCAATTTCTCTCTGAATAGCTGAAAGGCAGTTAGGAGCTCTAAGTAGACTTGAAGGCTTCTAAAGATTATTTTAACTCCTCTTGCCTCCATCTCTGCGAAAAGAACCCGTGCCTGCACTTGATGCTGTTGCTGCTTTTGAAAAATTCAAAAATTGACTTTTTGCTCAGAGCAAAGCTTTGAAGTGCTGCTCTGTGGGAATGGCAGCGCATCCCGAAAGCCTTTTGCTGAAAGCGTGGTTAACCTACATTTGTGGGCAGCTCCCTTCAGAAGATGCCTTTGTGGGGGATTGCATGGCGAGATGTAAAGGTGAACTGTGAAATTTAATCGATTTAACAAGGGAAGGTTAAATCTGTTTGTTCTGCTCCTATTCAGGGCCTGCAGCTGGTGGGTGCAGGGTCACCCTTTTCTGTATGCAAAAGTTATCCTGCATAAAGGCTGTTTTGTCCCACTTGTCTCCTTGTTTGCATAAGTGCTGTGAGGAGGGTAAGCTGAAGAAGCAGGGGTGAACCTCTTTAAGATGCAGAGCTGGTGCCTGGCTATAGCAGAGAGGAGGCAGCGTTCCTGCCCGCAGCCACTGGCTCTTCTCTTGCTTTTGGGAGTGTAAATCGGGATTAGCATGTCCTGGTTGGATCCAGGGCTCAGCATCAGCTGCTAGGTAGGAGAGAAACGAGTCCTGCCTCTCTCAGATGAACCCCTAGTTTGAATGTTGGCGTGTCGGGAGGGTGTGGGGTGCCTGGCTGTGCAGTGACAAGTCTTCTTCTCTTCACAGGCACTGGGAAGGGGAACATAGTGTGCCACGCTATTCCAGGCTGGAAGCCTACTGTGCTTTTCCTCCCCAGACCCCAAGAGACTGGCTTTTTTGGTGAAACAGACCCTGATCTCGGGTTTCTTTGCTGCATGCCCGCTCACCAGTGCTGGATTATGTTCGTCTCCTTCTCCCTTTGCTCCATAATTTGGTTGAATCGTGGTTTCAAGCTGAGGAAAAGGGGCTGCACCTAAGTGCTCTGGGGCACCCAGACCAGGCTCCTGGGGTGCCGGTTCACACAGAGACAGTTCAGAGTGCTGATGGGGGAGAGCTGCCTCTGAGGGCCCTCCTCTCCCACCTGGAACGTGCTGCCTCACCCTTCAGAGCCCTTCTCCCCCGGCAGAGAGGATGGGCAGCACCGACGGCTTCCAGTACCGCGCGCTCTACCCCTACCGCAAGGAGCGCGAGGAGGACATTGACCTGCTGCCCGGGGACATCCTGGTCGTGAGCAAGGGGGCCCTGCAAGCCTTGGGCTTCAAAGATGGAGACGAGCAGACCCCCAATCAGATCGGGTGGATCCTGGGCGTCAACGAGCGCACCAAGCAGAAGGGGGATTTTCCTGGCACCTACGTGGAGTACGTGGGGCCGGTGAAAATCGCCGTCCCTTCACACAGACCCCGAGTGCAGAGACCCCTGCCCGCCACGCCAGGGGCCAGCGGCTGCCGGCTGCCCGAGGCTCTGGAGCAAGGTAAGCCCTGCTGTGTGCCTGTTGCTCCGGGACACCTCCAGTCTTGCTGTGTGACAGATGAGAGTGTGTGAGTGGCTTTGTAGGACAGCGGTGAAACCCTCAGCTCAGCAGCACTGGGTTGCCCCACCAGCAGCAGTGCAGTTGAGCCACAGCCAAAAGCCAGCCTCTCTCAGTCCTGGCCCAGAGAAAAGCACTTTGTTCCTCCAGCTTGCCAATCCGCTCAGCAGAGCTTCCTGGGGCAAGCCTTGTCCCACTCTTACCGCTCCAAGATCTTTCTCCTTCTCTGTTGTGCAACCAGCCAGGATCCCCGTGGTCCCTCTCCCTGCTCCACTGACTTTTGCCAGGCTGCCTCCCTTCAGGATAAGTCCTGACCTCTCCCAGCCACCACCTCCCCGACTCTGCAGTGCCTGGGGCAGTGCTCCCTGCCAAGAGCTGCTCGGCCCTGCTGAGAGACACAATTACTTGTCTCTGGGCAAGAGGAGAAAAGTCAGGGTCTAAAAGAGCGCTTCTGAGAACTGGAGCTAATTGCTTGTCTGCCTGGCAGCCTGCCCTCCCCGCAGGTCGCAGAGCCCTCCCTGGGGCCGGGCAGCCACCCTGGGGCTGGGCATGGGCTGTCCTGCACCTGCGGCTGCCTCCCAGCCGGCCTGGCCTTGGCACAGACCTGGTCCAGGAGAGCCAACGTGCCTCAGCCCTGCCTGTGGAGCTGTGGCAGCTGCCTGCTCTTAGCCTCTTTTTTTGGCTCCGAGGCACATAAATCCTGTGACCAGGGCTCAGCAGCCCCCGGGTTCCCCCCTTCTACTCTTCCTTTGTGAGACCTCCACCTGCAGTGCTGAGTCTGGGTCTGGAGTCCTCAGCACAAGAAAGATGTGGACCTGTTGGAGTGATTCCAGGGGAGGTCACGGAAATGCTCCGAGGGCTGGAGCCCCTCTGCTCTGGAGACAGGCTGGGAGAGCTGGGGGTGTTCACCTGGAGAAGAGAAGGCTCTGGGCGACCTTACTGTGGTCTTCCAGTACTTAAAGGGAGCTTATATGAAAGAGGGAGAGAGGCTTCTTATACAGGCAGATAGTGATAGGACAAGGGGGAAGTTTTAAATTAAAAGAGGGAGAGATTTAGATTAGATGTTAGGAAGAAATTCCTGACTGTGAGGGTGGTGAGGCCCTGGCACAGGTTTCCCAGAGCAGCTGTGGCTGCCCCATCCCTGGAAGTGTTCCAGGTCAGGCTGGATGGGGCTTGGAGCAACCTGATCTAGTGGAAGGTGTCCCTGCCCAAGGCCGGGGGGTTTTAACTGGGTGATCTTTTAAGGTCCCTTCCAATCCAAACCATTCCAGGATTCTCTGAGGGGTGACAGCCGCACTTTGCCCTCCCATGCCTTGCACAAGACCTCATGCTGGTGTACGGGGGAGGAGTGGGGTCAGCAGCAGGAGCCGGAGGGTGCCAGGGAATGCTCCCAGCTGGCAGTGCTGCGTCCTCCCCATCCCTCTCTGCCTGGGAGCCACGGCTACCCCAGCTGATGCTTCTGGCTGTGTGAAAACACCTCTGGGGTCTTACGAAACCGGGGTTGTGGGGCTGGTGCAGCTCCCTGCAGCTGCCTCCCTCACTCCTGCTCCCGGAGCCGGAGGGGCGGCCCCAGGAAACATCTCCGCAGGGTGGGAATGCGGCCGGGCCCTGCGTGCGTTTGGGTTGGCAGCGAGAGCCTGACCTGAGTCATCCCACTCGCAACCTGCCTTTCCAAGAAAGCAGCTCCTCTTGGGAGCCTGGGATGTGCTCTGTGCTGGATGTGCTGGCCTTGCCTGCATCCAGCCCGGCGCTCCCTCGGGGGCTGGATTTCTGCCCTCGTCGGCTCTCCCCTCTTCTCAAGGGGGCTTGGTGGAGGTGTGTCTGGGCGGTCGAAGCCACCGGTGGGGTCTCTGGGAGGTGGAACAAGATATGTGCCAAAGCTCCTGAAACACAGAAAAGACAAATTTGGGAAGGAAACCAAAAGCCAGCCTCTCTGCATCCTGCCTGGGGATGGAGGGTGGGGTACCAGGGCACGTGAGGGCAGTGCCAGCCCTGTCCCTGTCCCCTGTGGGTGCATCCCCAGAGCCAACCTCCACTCTGGGCACAGGCAGCACCTGCAGGGAGGCAGTTCAAACACCCCCAGCCATTTTACACTCAGCCTGCAGGTTTGATCCCCATATGGGCCATTCCCTTACGAGCTGGTCTTGAAGATCCTTGTGGGTCCCTTCCAGCTCAGGATATTCTGCGATTCTTTATTTCTGTATTTTGTATTCTGCTGGGGAGACACATTTTTGCAATGGAAAAACCGTACTTGAGCCAAGCCTGTCTTATTTCTTCATGGTCTGCACTTAAGGAGGTGCAGAACCGTCTCCTGGCTGCCCCAGGAAGTTCCTCCCCTGCTTCCCAGGTCCTGCTCTGGCTGGCAGGGACCCCTTAGCCCCTCAGTGTCACTCGTGGAGCAGGGCCAGCGCCACAGCTGTCCTGCAGCCCGGGAGCAGGGCTGGCCCCGCGGAGCAGCGAGACCCGGCGTGTTCTGCCAGTGGATTTACGAGCTGCTGGTGTTTGCCTTCCGCAGAGAACACGAGCGGAAAATGCGGCTCGGGAATATTTCCGCAGCTGCCCGGGCCGTGCTGTGAGCAGCCTTGTTCGCGGCGGCCCAGCCCGGAGGCCCGGCAGGCTCAGGAGTCGCTGCTGGCTCCGGCTCTGTGCCTGACAAAAAAAGACAAGCTGCTGCCTGCTGAAGCAGCACATTCCCGGCCGGGCCACGTGGGCAGCGCCAGTATTTACTCTCCCTTCAGCCCTTCCCAAGGGTCAGGCTGGGAGCTGCCAGCCTGGAAGCTTGCCTGCAGCTTCCCCACCCCGACCCGCACCATGCTGGGCCCCTTCCCGTGCCCAGGGGCTCGCTCCAGTGAGGGATTGTCCCCACCGCCCCAGCAGCACAGGCCCTTGCAGAGCTGCTGGGTGCCTGACCCGTGTGCTTCCCTTCCCATGGCTGTTCCGTCTCCCCTCGAGGCCGTGGGTGCAGGAGGCTGAGCTGGGTGCGCAGTTCCAGCTTGCTGTGCCTCGTGGTGAGACCACACCAGGCGAGTTCGGGTCAGATCCATGACAACGGAGCTGTTTCGCAACGGGGAGCAGCCTTTTGGCTCTGCCTCTGCAGAGTGGAGTGTGCTGGGTGTCCTCACCCACTGTGGGCTCCCCAGGGTCTGCCGGGTGCTGTGGACCAGCCCAGAGGAGCCTCCTGCTCTGGCTGGTGCTCCTTTGGAAGCGGGATGGAGCCTGGCACCGCTCATCCTTCGGCAAACCTCCTGCTTGCAGCTCCTCAGCCAGGCCTGCGTGCTCCTGCCCCGGCATGCACAGGGGAAGGGGGTGCCTGGAGCCAGAACCTCAAGATTTTCTAGAAGTGGCAGTGAAATACCACCCGACACAGGGCTGCAGATCCCCCAGGAATGGGGGGACCCTGATCCCCTGCCACGGGCTGTCTGTGCCCTGTAGCAGCTTGCACAGAGGCTGTGGGCTCACGGGGAGGGGGAGGCACAGGGCCGGTTTCCATGTTAAACGAGCAATCAAGGGCAGGAATTTGCTGACATGGCGTTCTGTCTGAATCGCTGGATTAATCACAGCTCACCACGACGAGCAGAGCGAGCTCCCTGGCCCCGCTCCGCTGCCAGCCCTGCACAGCCCCTGTGCTGGGCAGGGACCCAGCCCTGAGCTCCAAGAGCCCTGGTAACCCCTGTCCTGCCTGCCCCGGGGGGTGCGAGTCCTCAGGGGGATGGGCTCTGTCTCCAAGCCTCTGCAGGGAGCAGTAGAGATCTCCCTGTGCACACCCAGTCAGGGCTGGAGCTCAACAAGTGCTGTGCTGGCTCCTGGGCAGGTTCCTCGCAGGCTCCATGCTGCATTTGCCTGGGCCACAGCCTCACAGCAGGGGCCACGGCTTTCCTTGCTCCTGTTGGGAGTTGCCTGGGTTGTGCCCTGGCCCAGCTCTGCTGCCGAGGGCTGAGCTGGTGCTGAGCCCTTCTCTCCCTCCCTCTCCCCCAGGGTCTCCTCTCCCGGACTTGCAGGAGCAGTTCAGCCCTCCCGAGGTTGCTCCGCCTCTCCTGGTGAAGCTGGTGGAAGCTATTGAGAAGAAAGGTAAGGGGGCAATGCTGAGTGCTGGGGGGGCTGATACACCCCAAAAACCCACAACGAGAGCTGAGCTCTGTGGGACACACAGGACACAGCTGCTCTCATGTTCCTCCCTCGGCTGAGCTGCTGAGGCCCATGAGGGTGTTTGGTTTGAGCACCTACACAATCTGAGGGGGTGCTGGGGTTTGGGAAGTGCTTCCAGCCTGGATCTGTGCCATGGTGGAGAAATGGGGCCACTGAACCAGGTGTCCTAGGGGCCACCCAGGGGGCAGCCTCTGCAGGGGGTTGGCTTGGACACCATCCAGGCCTGGTTGGCCGTGCCACAGCCATTGGCTGGCACTGAAACGATGCCTGTGCTGGAGCTGACAGCAGTGTCCCCCCTTCCGCAGGGTTGGACAGCGAGATGCTGTACAGGACATCTGGCTCCGAACTGAGGCAGGCGCTGAGAACCGGTAAGAACCAGCTCGGCGCGGTGGAGGCGAATCGGCTCAGATGGAGGAGATTAGTGGATGTGACAGCGCCAGCAGTAATGCAATCCAGGCCAGGCTCGCCTGTCCCCGGCAGTTCCTGACTCCCAGCACGCTGCCTGTGGGGCCGGGCTGTCCCCATCCCAACACGCCTTGTCCTGTGTGGAAGGGATGGGACAGAGGGGATTCTGGCACCATCCGTGGGGGGCAACAAAGGGATGTGGTGCTGGCTCAGAGACTCGCAGGCAAACAAGTGAACCCCTGTGCTTGTCACCCGCTGTCTTTGGGGTGCTCTGCTGATGGGCTGCTGGAGGCTCCTCTGGCTCTGTCACGCCACTAATAATCAGGGGAGGATCTTTCAGCTCGGCTTGGTGGCTGGAGCCGTGGCTCCGCGGTGCTGGCAGCTGATGTCTCTGCCGGGGAGCCCTGGGAGCCGTCTGCCTTTCGGCTGGGCTGGGGCCTCACCCGGCACCACGCTGGCGAGTCCCCTCCCGCAGACGTTCCTGCAAACCCCAACCACGCGGTGCTGTCAGCCCGGGCTGTGCTCTCAGGACACGCTTTATGTGCTTCCCAAAATCTTGCGTTCGCGGGAGGTATTTTCCCCGTTGGGTTCAGTGTGTGGCTGTCCAGTCTGTGCTCGACTCTTGCTGGCAGCGGGGAGCAAAACTCTCACCCAAGCTATGCCTGCCTAGAATTCCTGTGTTGGGTCTCATGGCAAAGATTGTGGGTACACAAAATGACCTCTGCCCTCTCCTAAGGGAACTGCTGGGGTTCCCAGAGCCAGCTGATTTCTGGGGTGCACTTCCAGGCATCCTCTGTCACATGGGCTGCCCCGAGAGCTGCCTGAGCTCCCTCGTGGTGCTGTGTCCCATGATAGCTGGCTGGTGTGTGATGGTTTCTGGCAGCACCAGAGCTGCCAGCTGGGTGTCCAGTGCTGTATCCACCTCCCATGGGAAATCTGTGCCCTGGCAGATTGGACCCTGGGTGACCTGGAGCCCCTGGACGTGCACTCCCTGGGCGAGGCACTGCGAGGTTACCTGCAGGACCTGCCTTCCCCTGTGGTGCCAGTGTCGGTGCACGGAGACATCCTTCGCATCCTGCAGGGTAAGGGCCTCCCCTGGCTGCCTTGGGAATAGGCAGCTGGGTGGGATGGACGCATCTGGGATATTAAAATAAACCCTGTCCCTCTGGGGCCTGGCACACGGCCCCTACCGCTGCCAGCGCTCCTGCGCTGTGATGCAGCCGGAACGTGGAGAGTGGTGCCGGCTGTCCCAGCTCTTCCCTCGTGTCTTGTTCTCTCCCCAGAGATCCCCCAGCCAGAGAATTGCCGGAAGCAGCTGCAGCTGGCCCTGGAGTCGCCTGCGGTCCCGCTCCAGAACACGCTCACCCTGCAGTTCCTGCTCCGGCATCTGGGGAAGGTATCGCAGCAGGCCGAGAGCAACAGCCTCCACCCTCGGGCCCTGGGAGAGATCTTCGGCCCCCTTCTCCTCCGGCTGCCTGGCGCCAGGTACGTGAGGCTTTTGGTTCCAGCAGTGTTCCCAGCTCTGGCCACTGTGCCTGCCAGGACGAGGAGTCCACAGCCCCTGCTGGGCTGCACGTGGGGTTAAACTGCTGGCAGCACTCAGAGGTGGGACTCAGAGCCAGGACAGAGCCCCTGCTGCCCTGTCAGCCTGGGGTCTGGCAGCTGGGATGAACCAGCTGACCCCAGGGGACACGGGAGCAGTGCCATGTTCTCCCCCACAACTGCTGTTCTTAACTTGCCTCTTGTCTCCCTGCAGCCCAGAGTTGAGCCCTGACTTCTCCGTGCTGTTTTTGGAGACACTTCTGCAGACGAAGGAGCTGGAGCCAGAACAGTTACCTCCAGGTATTGAGATACCCCTTCCTTGGGGCCTGAGGCACTGGCATTTGTGGGTGTGGACTCTCTGCCCCCACAATTGGGTTGCTGAGGGCGTTTTGATAGCCCAGCTGTGCCCGGAGGCCGGCTCAAGGTGTTGAGCTGCTGGAGATGTGCCTGGAGCAGCTCCAGGCAATGTGGTGGCCAGCGGGCCTTCCTGGGCCAGTCACTGCAGGGAGGGAAACTCAGCACTCCGAGGGATTGCCAGTGGGGAGCTGGGATTCAGGCTCACCCTGTTTTAACCCTCCTCCTCTCACAGCCCTGCCTCCCAAACCGCCGAAGCCAAAGCCCAGCGCAGCCAGCCTGGCCAACGGGAGCAACGCGCCCTTGCAGGACGCCGAGTGGTACTGGGGGGACATTTCTCGGTAAGGGAGTGACTGGCAGCTCACACGTGGGGTGCCCTGTCCATCAGCGGAGCCTTGGGGCCACTTCGCAGGCCGTGACAATCCTGTTCCTTGCAGGGAGGAGGTGAACGAGAAGCTCCGGGACACACCAGATGGGACCTTCTTGGTGCGTGATGCCTCCAGCAAGATCCAGGGGGAATACACGCTCACGCTCAGGTAGGGCTCTGGGATCCTCTGGGAGCTGGGACCCCCTGGGAACCTCTGGGGTGCAGCTCTTGGGACACGTCCCAGCTGCAGGGATGCAAAGATCTCTGGCTGGTGTAGGGTGCTGGGGTGGTGGTAAGCGCCCTCTCCTCTCTCCTCCACTACAGGAAGGGAGGCAATAACAAGCTGATCAAGATCTTCCATCGGGAAGGCAAGTACGGCTTCTCAGAGCCCCTGACTTTCGGCTCCGTGGTAGAGCTCATCACCCACTACCGGCACGAGTCGCTCGCCCAGTACAATGCCAAGCTGGACACCAGGCTGCTCTACCCCATCTCCAAGTACCAGCAGGTGAGGCCTACAGGGACACGACTGGCAAGCACAGCCTGAACCAGGGGCGTTTGCTCATCCATCCCTGCCCCTTTGGTAGATGCCGATGTCCCATCCCTCTCCCTGTGTGCTGGAATGTTTTGTTGTGGGGTTTTGTGGGACCAGCTGGAGCAGGTCCTGACTGCGGCTGTGCTTATGGCAGGACCAGGTGGTGAAGGAGGACAGCGTGGAAGCTGTGGGGGAGCAGCTGAAGGTTTATCACCAGCAGTACCAGGACAAGAGCTGGGAGTACGACCTGCTGTATGAGGAGTACACTCGCACGTCCCAGGTACATGGGCACTGCCTGCCCCACGGGCTGCCTGACACCCCCAGGGGCTGCTCTGTCACCCCCTGAGTGCTGGCAGCCACCCTGCTGTGCACGAGGGAGACCAGAGATTGGGTGCCTGCTGCCCCATTTGTCAGCTCATGGACTTGCAGGGACTCCCCAGAGGATGTGCTTTGAGGATGGGGATATTTTGCCTGCAGCAAGGACAGAGCTGCTTTGGGGAAGTTGAAAGAGGGGATGCAAATGTGCAGAAATGTTCCTCAGCTTTTCCCTCCCTTCTCCCCCAGGAGCTGCAGATGAAGAGGACGGCAATCGAGGCCTTCAACGAGACGATCAAGATCTTTGAGGAGCAGTGTCAGACACAGGAGAAGTGTAGCAAGGAGTACATCGAGCGCTTCCGGAGGGAGGGCAACGAGAAGGAGGTGCAACGGTGAGGATGGGGGTGGTGGTGGCCTGCCCTGCCTAGAGAAGGGCTCCAGGGGCTGGAAGGATCCTCCCGGCTCAGCACAGAGCCGAGGCACGCGGACTCCTTGTCTCTCCAGCAGCGTGCTGTGGGCTGGAGCTGGCAGGCTGCCTCCTCCACCTCCCCCACTCTGGCTCACAGCCTAAACCCCCCTCTTTCTCCCAGGATCCTCATGAACTCGGAAAAGCTCAAGTCTCGCATCACAGAGATCCATGACAGCAAGGTGAAGCTGGAGCAGGACCTGAAGAAACAAGCCTCGGAGAACCGGGAGATCGACAAGCGCATGAACAGCCTTAAGCCAGACCTGATGCAGCTGCGCAAGCTGCGGGACCAGTACTTGGTGTACGTAGTGCCCCCGCATCGCGGCCCGGGAGCCATCCGGCTGCCTCCTCCGGGGCTCCGGGGCTCGTTGGACCGGCTCGCAGCCCGCTGGGGGCAGGAGCCGCTCCCGCAGCGCGGCCTCGGGGCTCGGCGGTCCCCGGCAGCGGCGGCTGCTGCCCTCTGGTGACGGCCACGCCCGGGGCTCGCTGCAGCCGCGCTCAGCTCTGCCCTCCTTCCCCAGGTGGCTGACGCAGAAGGGTGCCCGGCAGAAAAAGATCAACGAGTGGTTGGGCATCAAGAACGAGACAGAGGAGTGAGTGTCCTGCTCGTGTGCTGTGGGGTTTGGGGGATGTGGGAGCACAGGCTGCCAGCTGGTTCTGCCCGTGCTGCAGCCCTGGGCAAATCCCAGCTCCCTGCCAGGGGGATGAGGATGTCTTCCCTGCCAGATGGGCGGTAGTAGCCAGCAGTGTGGGGGTGGTGTGGGAGCCTCGTGCCCAGATTTCGGGAGTCTGACCCTGCCTGTGCACGACTGCAGCCAGTACTCCATGATGGATGATGAGGAGGAGCTGCCCCACCACGAGGAGCGGACGTGGTACGTGGGGAAGATCAACCGCGTGCAGGCAGAGGAGATGCTGTGTGGGAAACGGGACGGCACCTTCCTGATCCGTGAGAGCAGCCAGAAGGGCTGCTACGCCTGCTCCGTGGTGTGAGTACCCCTGTGCGGGTGGGATGGGATGGGATGGGATGGGATGGGATGGGATGGGATGGGATGGGATGGGATGGGGCTGGCCCAGGCTGTGTTCCTACATTACTCCACCCTCCCCTTGCCAGATCCTGGAGGTGACAGCTCCCATCTGCCTTGGCTTCTCCTGCCAGGGCCCAGGTGTATCTTTACATTGCTTTGGTGGCCCTGCTCGTGCTCCTGTGTCCCTGTGCCACTGCTGACCCAGGCTCCCATGTCTCCCTGGCAGGGTGGACGGTGACACCAAGCACTGCGTGATCTACAAGACAGCGACGGGCTATGGGTTTGCTGAACCCTACAACCTCTACGCCTCCCTCAAGGACCTGGTCTTGCACTACAAGCACACGTCCCTGGTGCAGCACAATGACTCCCTGAATGTCACGCTGGCTCACCCGGTCCTTTCCCAGCCACCAGCCAGATGAGCAGCTCATGCACAACACAACAGCTGCCTTCAGCTTCTCCCCAGGGCGCTGCTTTCTGGCTCTGGACTCTTGCACCCTGTATAGTTGAGTCTCTGTGCTCCTGCTCCTTCAGAGCCTCTGAGATGTCTGTGACCGTTCCTGATGTCCCTCTTGGTCAGTAGCTGAAACCCGTGTTGGCTGATGGGACAGAAAGGCTGGGCTGTAGATTCCCAGTGGGCTCCAGCCTCTAGGAGGTGGGATCCAGTTGTGATTGAATTGCTGGGGGTGAGCACAGCCCCCTCCCCTTCCCTGATAAGCAGGTCAGATCCCCTTCTTGCTGGCAGGTCGCCCCGCTACGCATCACTGTAGAGCTTTGGTTCCTGATTCCTCGGTGCTGTGCCCGAGGGGTTCCCTGCCTGGACACTGGAGGAGGCAGAGGAGGAGGCTCCATTGAGCGTGTGCATCCTTCACTCTCGCTTCCCTCAGTGGCCTCGCAGGCTGTGATGGTGTCTGGTACGAGGGGTGCTGCTCTTGCATGCAGAGACACATTTAGGAAGGAGAAACCTCATCCTCCATGGGGCTCCCCGGCCGAGATCCTTGCTCCGTGCTGTGCCCCACCTCACCACCATTCCCTCCTGTCATAACCACCTCTGGAGTGTTGCTGCCTGGGCAGGGAGGATCTGCTTAGCCGTGAATCTCCCACCTTAGTTGTGCCAGCGAAGCTGTGAAATCCATGTTGGTACCCGTGTTTTTCCTGGCAGCATCTGTGGGATGCACAGCTCGTTGTTTCCGGCCGGTTTCGGTGACTCTGCACACGTAACCCGTTGAAGCTGACTGTAGCTCTGTAAATATGGTTCTTTTTGTGACCGGCTGCTCCCCTGGTGCTGGTGTTTGCTGAGCCCCCAGTGCCACCCACAGCGTGGGCAGCAGCTGCCAGGCTGCCACAGCCCCGGGCCCTGCAGCTGAAGCAGGAGAGGGCCGGAGTCCAACGCACACTACGAGCCCTTCCCGGAATGAAGGACCTCTCTGCTGCAGGAGGACACATCTGCGGGGCCCAGGGCATGCTGAGATGTATCTGCATGATGGTGAACTACGAATGCAAAGCACTTACAATCATGGGTACTGTATGGGGGCGGGGCAGGGCAGCCCAGGTGGGCCTGGAAGAGCTTTAAAAGCTGGGCTGAGAGTTGAGGCCGTGGTGGCATTTGATTTCCTGGGTTATCTTGGCTGCCTGGCTGGAGGAGAGCATTCTTGGTCCTCTTGATTTGCCAGAGTGGCTCGTTCCTTCTTGGAGGCTCCTCCTTGGGACAGCCTGGTGGATGCTGTGGACTTTGGCGCTTCTGTTTCCCATTGCAGCTCGGGTTCTGCCAGATCCATGGGGTGCTCTATGCTTGTGCTGTGCCTGCATCCTGTCCTTGATGTGCCACCTGTGTCGGGGACCACGCTGTCCCTCCCTCCCTGGCCAGCTCTGCTGCTTGCCTTGGTCTGGGCAGGTCCCCAGATCCTTCTGGAGCTGGGGTTGCTGGAGCAAACATCCCATTCCTGTTGCTTGTGGCAGCTCTCCCATGCTCAACTGTACAGCCCCCGTTCCCTGCATGTCCTCTCCAGGCCCTGGGCCTTGCTTTTGGGTCTGGTTTGTCCGTGTTTGGTGCTCAGGTGCAGGCAGTGGGTCGGGGGAGCTGTGGGGGCACGGCCCAGGAGAGGCTGTGGTTGGCTTTGGGGATCACTTGGGAAAAGCTGCCAGGGATAATTAAGGGAATAGTTTGGGCTTGGGCATGTGAGAGATGAGGGCGAGGGCATGTGGGACTGGGGCAGGGAGGCTCAGTCCTCACAGCCCTCTCCAGAGGCCACCTGTGGAGTGGCCGGGGGGCTGCACCAACACTCCAAAGCTTTGTTAGTGTCCCACGCCTTTTCAGCCTGGGGACTCTGCTGGTCCTGTGCTTGTCCCTGCACTTCCAGCACACCCCCACATCACAGGACAGGCTGCAGGCAGATGGGATCCTCAGCCTCTCACCCCATGGGCTCCACGTTTCTGCACCACCACCCTTCAACGTGAGCTTGGGGCCAGTCCTGCCGGGGGGGTTTGCTCGTGCCAGGACCTGCTGAGCATCTGGATGAGTCTCAGCTTGAAGCTGTCACCTGTCAACACTCACTTGGTGCTCACCTGGCTCTGCTGCCCAGGGCAATTCCAGCTTCTCTTTATCCTGTGTTTTTATCCTTTTGGCTGAATTTCTGTTGTTCTCCCCATGCTGTCCCTTTCTGCTGTCCAGCCGCAGCCCAAGGGGGGTCATGGTCACCCCTTTGCACCTTCCAGCACTGCCTTCCCTGCCCGCTGGCGGCCTGTCCTTGACAGGGCACTGCTCACGTCCTGTGTACGACGAGGAGGAAGATGCCCTTCCCCAGGGCTGCCTTTCCCTGACGGTGCTTCACTTGGCTCCCCGAACAGCAGCTTTTCCCTGCTCTCCCCGGGGTGGAAGCCCAGCCCGGAGCTCCCCCAGCATAAGCTCGTTGTGATTTGTCCTTTGCTGCTTTGGCTCGTTCTGAACCCGGCCGTGTCTCCAGGCGCTGGGCCGTGCTTTGCTGCTTGTGACCCCCCACGTCCCCCAGCCGAGCCACACACCCGCGTCCCGTGGGTGCCACGTGGCTGTTCCTGCTCCCCGGGGCACAGTCTGGGGCTCGTCCCTCTGTGTCCCTGCTCGGGGGGCTCCAGGCTCCCCCATTTAACCCCCAAGGGCTCTGGTGCCAGCTTTGTGCTCGGAGAGGACGTGGCGGCTGCGTGAGGTTTTAGTTTCTAGGTATATGCAATAAGGAATAACCTGCCCCCCGAGCTGTCCATTACCAGCAGTAGTGCTCTCTGCTCTTTCTGTTGATGTTTACTAATGTAAACCCAGTATTTGTTACTGTAAGAGGACTTTTTTTTTTTTTTGTACGGTACTTCGAAAAAACCCACAAAAACAACCAAAAAAAAAAAAAGGAAAGAAATAAACAGAGCTAATGAAACAGGCTGCTGGATTGCTGTGGGAGGTTGTGCAGGGGCAGGAGGGTGGTAGGGCTGTGCCCCAGTTCCTGGGCTGGGTGCAGGATGTGACCCATCGTGCCAGGATTGTGCTCACGGGTTTGTAGGGCTGGGGCACGTGGGGACCAGGGCTGAGAAAGGGCCGGAAACAGCGGCCACAAACGGGGAAACTTCGAGGTTCCTCTCCCTCGGCCCCACAGCTGAGCTCGGGATGGCTTGGCCTGCGCCCCCTTCCCGCAGCCCTGGGGGCTCTGCTGGGAGCCAGCCCCGTTTCCCCGTTCGGGGAACTCCACGCGTGGCTGCTCCAGGCCGCGTTTCCCTCCTGGACCTGTCACAACCTGCGGGGAAGCGGCGGCCGCGGGCAGGGCCGAGAGCCCGGAGCTCCAGCTCAGGGGACAGCGGGGACTCGGCGGCCGGAGCCGGGCGGCCCCACGTGGGGCGGCGGCGTCACGGGAGGCGGCGGCGGGGGCGGCAGGAAGGGCAGGAAGGGCGCCTGGAGGCGGGCGCGGCCGAGCCTTAAAAGTCCCCGCCGGGACGGGCTCAGTTCCGCGTCACCCCGGCGTCCTCATGGCCCCCGCGGTGCCGCTGGCTGTCCTGGCCCTGGTGGCCCTGGTGGCCCCGGGGCTCGGGGTGGCCCCCGGCTGTGATTACCCTGCCCACCGCTGGTGCAGCTCCCGGGACGCCGCCGTCGCCTGCCAGGTCAGAGCCGCTGCTGCTGCCGGGGCTGGGGACACGGGCAGGGTCAGCCGGCCCGCGGGGACACCTCCCGCCTGCCCGGCGGCTGGGACGGGAACGCGGGGACGGGGTTGAGGCATCGCCTGGCCACGATGCGTGGAGCAAGTGCCAGCTGCGAGCACCGCTGAGGCACAGGCTGGCACGTCCGCAGGGATGCTCAGAGCCTCCGGTGCCACACGGGCACTACGGCATTCCCCAGCATCCCTGGGGAATGGCTGCGGACCCTGACCCCGGCCCCTCCGCAGCTGCCGTTGGCACTTCTGCTTTTTAAGCGTAAAACCGCTTTTCAGCTTGTTCTGCCCCAAACAGCCCCGGGCAGTGCCAGCGCCTTGTCAGTGCCACGGGGCTGCAGCTTCCCCTTGGCAGTGGGTGCTGGGCCATCCCCCCACCCAGGCACATCCTGGCCTAAATTTGTTTTCCTCTCAAATACTTTGGGGAAGTTCTTGTGGAAAGCCCCAGCGCTGGGTGTGAGCCACGCACAGGGTCCTGTAGCAGCAGAAAGGCCCCGGCCACTCTCACTTCCCTCTAGCCCTGCACCCCCTCATCCCCCTTCTTCCCTGCATCCCCGGAGCTTTACCCCATCCCTACAGATATTGGGATGGGGGGCTGCAGCCAGATCCCCCCCGTGCACCCCGAAACGTTCCCGTGTGCAGGTGGAGAGCCGCTGCCCCAGCCTCCCGCGCCCCGCGGCCGCGCCCGTGGAGCTCAGCCTGTACTACGAGAGCCTGTGCCCGGGGTGCCGCGAGTTCCTGGTCATGAAGCTCTTCTCCACCTGGCTGCTGCTGCCCGACGACATGCTCAACATCACCCTGGTGCCCTACGGCAACGCCCAGGTAGGAGCCGGCCCTCCCGGTGCCGCGGGCGCTCGTCCCGGTGCCGCCGGCCCCGCTCTGACCGGTTGGTCCCGCAGGAGAGGAACGTCAGCGGGAAGTTGGACTTCACGTGCCAGCACGGCCCCGAGGAATGTTTGGGCAACATGATCGAGGTGACAGTCCCCGTTCCCACGGTGCTGGCACGGGGATGTCCAGCAGCCCCTCACCGCCCGCCCTGTCCCCGTAGGCCTGCCTGATGCACGAGGCCAAGAACTTCAGCACCTACTTCCCCGTCATCTTCTGCCTGGAGTCGGGCAGCTCCGTCACCAAGAACCTGGAGGCTGTATGTCCCCCTCCCCGCCCCTCATGCCCCACCGTGGGGGACGTCCCTGTCCCCCTGACCGCCCCCCTGCCCCCTGTGCCCGGCAGTGCCTGCAGATCTACGCCCCGGAGCTGGACAGCGGCCGCATCGCCGCCTGCGTGCAGGGGGACACGGGGGTGGCCCTGATGCACCGCAACGCCCAACTCACCGAGGCCCTGGACCCCCCGCACCAGTACGTGCCCTGGATCACCGTCAATGGGGTACGGCAGGGGGGCAGCGGGGTGCCAGCTAGGGCTGGGACACCGTGGGGACCCCCCTGACCGGCCCCGTGTCCCCCCGCAGAAGCACACGAACGAGCTGCAGGCACAGGCGGAGGCCTCGCTGCTGGGGCTGGTTTGCCACCTCTACCAGGTGAGACAGGGATCTGGGGGGACAGCAGGGCTTGGGGACACGTCCCCATCACTGCTGGGGCTCGACTGGCTGCTCTCTGGCAGGGGGAGAAGCCCGAAGCCTGTGGGGGCTCAAAGGCCCCGAAGATCCCGTCTGGCTGCAGGCGCTGAGGGACGTGGGAGCACCGAGAGAGAGGCCAATAAAAAGGATATTTTTTTGGAAAAACACCAGGATCTGGAGTGGTGTTGGGGGGAGCAGGGAGGGGGTGGTTTTGCCCCGCCACAGTGGGAAGGGGAGAGGGAGCTGGGCACTGGGACAATGGGACTGGCCTCCAGACCCAGGAATGCTCCAGAGGTTCACAAAGAACCCCCTTGAAGATTCCTGGGGAACTCTGCTGAGCACCTCCCTAAGGAGCAGAACATTTCCTCTCTCCAAGTCTTGGGAAGCAGCTCTGGTGTCCGTCTTCCTCCTCACACTGACAGCATTAAACTCAACCATTTCAGGAGCACTGGGGCCAAGACCATCCCAGTTCCCACCAGTCCTTTTCCATTCCCAACCAGCAGGTTTAGGATGGCATCTTTCCCGGTGGCTGCCTGAGCACTTGTGACAAGAAGTTCTCTCCCACAGACTTCAGGAATTTCCCAGACCTGCTTGCCCCAGCAGGAGGCTGTTCCCAGCTGGGGTCCGGAAAACTGAAATCCACCACGAGGACAAGGAATTCCTGACCCAGAGAATTCCCCTCCCTGCCTGTAGAACAACTCCTCAGTTCTGGCTCCTGGCTGGGTGATGGGCACCAGCACCCACACCTGCTTTGTTTTCCATCCCCCTCATCCTCACCCAGAGGCTCCCAACCACATCACCCCCAACTGCAGGGGCTGTGCCCTCAAACCTCTCCTCACACCAGGTGTGACCCCACCCCCTCCCCAGCCCTGCCCACCTGAATCCTCCATCCCAGCTCTGCAGGCGTGGGACTCATCCCACCACATCCCACCGATCCCAGCTCTGGCTACAGACCAAGGGCACTTGCACTGACAGACCCCTGAGAGCCACCTGTAGCCCCCCTTAACCCTTTCCCTCTCCCAGAGGATCTGGGGAGGCTGGGGGAGCAGGAGGGACACAAGAAACCCCCACATTCCATCCTGGGGGATGCCTTGAGCAGCCAGGAGGAAGCACAGCCCTGCCACCACAGCCATGGCTCCTGTCTCAGGCTCAGCCAACCTGTGCCACCTGTCCTGGGCACCCCCCCAGTGTCCCCACCACCCCAAGAACAGTGAGGGGGGCAGCTGCAGGCAGGCAGGGACCCTCCTTCCCTTGTCTGGCTGCACCTCAGGCAGCAGCAAGACCTGGAAAGATGGGGAAAAAAAATTAAATCACAGCATCAACCAGAGAGTGCCTGGAAACTTCATCTCTCTTTATTGTCCATTTCTCATCCAAAACCTGGACCCCAAACCCAGCTCTGGGCCCTGAGCAAGCACAGTCCCATTGGCATGAGCACAGCACGGCACAGCTCCTGCTGCTGCTCAGCTTCTGCCTCGAGCATCGTCCTTGCCCCAAAACTTCTGTCTCCTGGATCAGCTGCACTGCCACTGCCCACAGCTCTCAGGGCCATAGGAGATTCTTCTGCTCGAGAGAAGAAGGGAAAAGAAAGAAAATAATAAACCCTAACTCCGAATCTGAAGGAGTCTCAGCGACGGAGGACGAGCTCTCCTCTCCCGAAGGTGCTGCCGAAGCCCTTGGTGCCCTCGGGGCTGTGGGGCAGGCGCAGGACCCCGTCCCACGGGCTGAGGGGCTCGGACTCCCACTGTGCTGCCAGGGCATCGCCGGGAGGAGCTTCGGCAGCAGGACAGAGGCCGCTGCCCCACGGTGTCCAGGAGCCCCGGGGGCTCTCGGTGCCGGAGCAGCCCAAGCCCACCCCGAGCGCAGGGAAGCCTTTGCCGGTGAGGAGCGATCCGGTGAAGGCGTTGGGATTTCCAGGCTTGAAGTCGCTGCCAGGCCAGGTCGGTGCCACCAGGTCGTCGTTCAGGAAGAGGGACAGCGGTCCTGAGGCATCATCCGACTCCGGGGAGCTGCTGGGCAGGGACTCCTCGAGGCTGCGGGGGAAGGTCGGGGCTGCCGCCGGCACCTTCCAGCCCGCCCGCTCCTCCCCGGCTTTCTTCTTGCCCCCCTTCCCGCAGAGCCGCACCACCCTGATGCTGTGCCAGTCGCGGTGCCCGAGGCTCTCGAAGGCGCTGCGGGCGCTCTCCAGGCTCTCGTACTCCACCAGGGCACAGCAGCGGCTCAGCAGCTCGGGGAACCGCGACGAATATCGGCGCACGTCCGAGGGCAGCTTGCGGCCCGGCCGCAGGATGCGGATGGAGGCGATGGCGCCGAAGGGGCTGAACATCCTCGTGATGGTCTCCAGGAAGTTCTTCTGCAGCGGCAGGTCCTGCGCGAGGGGCTGCAGCTCCCAGGCCAGCAGCAGTTTGCTGGGGGGGACGCTCAGCAGGTACTCGGGGACCGGGAGCCGCCGCCTCACTTTGGTGCCCTCCTTGTTCACCTCCAGCAGCGCCGAGAACTTGAGGGCGTAGAGGGTGAGGCGCCAGTCCCGGGTCAGGTATTTCACCTGAGGAGAGAGGGTGGAATCCCCATCGGGCTGCATCCCCCGCTCTCCCCAGGCAGGGACCACCCTAAACCCGCCCTCCGGGCAGGCTGCGACCCCATCCAACATCCCCCGAGGCAATATCCCCCTTCTGTGTGAGCAGCTTCGGGATCTGCAGACGGTCCCCGGTGCCCCCTGGGCTGTGGCAAAAAGCCACAACTTCCCCCTGAGCCAAACCACCAGCACTTCCCTGGGATTTATTGGTTAAGGGATGACCACTTCCAAAGCAGTGCGGGGGAAGCGTGGGTAGAAGAGGTGAATCCAGCCCGGGGGTGCTCGGTGCTCCCCCAGCCACCCTCCCTGGGAGCAGAGCTGCTGCAGGGTACCGAGGGCAGACAGCAGAGCCCAGCTCTGCCTCACCAGGACACAGCCTGGACGTCCCCACCCGCCCCACGGGAGGCAGCAGAGCACCCCCAGGACCCACCTTCTTGAAGGACGTCAGCAGTTTGATGCTGACAAAGCCCAGCTTGTTCTTCTGGACGTGTTTGAGGAGGAAGGCGTCCTTGGCCAGGTTCTCGTCGGACAGGTAGAACTCCACCTGGGCCACGATCCTGCGCACCAGCTGCGGGTCGGGGGCCGAGCGGCTGCAGTCCAGCAGAGCCACCCCCAGCTCACAGGAGCTCCTGGCACAGCAGCGGGGACACAGGGGTGAGCTGGAGCCTGGGCCGCAGGGGTGGGACAGCACAGACACCACGGACAGCCGGGGCTGCCACCAGCCTTGTCCTGGGTGTGGGGAACAGCACCGGGAGAGCCGGACCCGAGCCAAACACACCCCGGACAAGGGACGCGTTCCCTGGGGGATGAACACATGGAAGGAGCAGGGCTCGGCCCCTCCTGGCAGCCACGTACCCATTGCAGCTGCCCACGATGTCCTCCTGGCCGAGCAGGGCGAGCGAGCGGCTCCACGGGGGAGGGAGAGGCCGTGCCAGGAAGGGATTCCTTGGTACAGGCACGGGAGTGCTGCAGCTGGGCTGGGAATCGAGCCCCAAGGCCACTCCAGAGCTGCGTGAAGACATCGTCCTTCGCCTGGGACATGACACAGCAGAAGGACAGGGCTGGGACACCCCGGCCACCTCCAGCCCTGGGGCAGAGCCCTGCTCTGGGCTGTAGCCCCCAAAGCCAGCCCAGGGCAGGGCAGGGGAGGAGCTGGGTGTTGTGTCCTTACCTGCTTGGTAGCACTGGAAGGGTGGAAAGATCTAGCAGCACATCCCAGAGACCCCAAGGCAGTAATTCCCAAATTCCCCCCAGCTCCAAACTGAGGCTCCCAAAACACAAAGGCAAAAAAAAAAAAATTTAAAAAAAAAAGGAAAGAGAGAGAAAAAGCCCCTGGCATGAGGGGGGGGGTGTGGGTTTATAAACGCACCCTGAAGGAACTGCAGGGGTGGTTGTGGACCTGCCCCCAGACTGCCTGCTCCAGGTGAAACCTGTTTGTGGTTAAACTGCCCCAGCTGAGCCCTGGGACCAGCCAGGCTCCTCCTGCCTCGGCTGCAGAGCCAGGCCCGGGACCAGGCAGGGCAGGGCCAGCAGAACCTGTCCCCTCTGGTAGCCAGGGGGGCAGTGAACGGCAGCCGCGGGGCCTCTCGGTCTGTGCCTCGGTGTCCCTGCCGTGCGCGGGGACAGTGGCAGCCACGTGGAGGGGGAGGGAAGCTCCCATCCAGGGAATCCTTCGGGCTCTCAGTGCTGCCAGAGCAGCAGGGAAAGGTCCTTGACCCTGCAGAAACATCTCCCAGCCCAGTGAGGGAGCAGGGATGGGGTGGAGCCCAGGGCAGGGCAGGGCAGGGGGGGCAGGATGGCCCCTGGCTCCATGGGGAAGGGTCTGGAATGGAACATCCCCGTGGCCTGAGCCTCGTGTGGGGAAGGTGAGGACACGGGAGGGATGGGGACAGGGGCAGGTAGGGGGTGACACTGGGCTGGGAACGATGCCAGGGTGTGGGGAGCCGTGGAGCTGGGTGGAAACTGGAGCTGCCACTGGAAGGGCTGATGCTGGGAGCCCGCCTGAGCCTCTCCTGCCAGCCCAGGCAGGGTTTGGCTGATGTTCCCACACGGGCAGGCCACGGGCTCCACTGGCACAGGAGGAGATGCTGTTTCAGACAAAATGATGGGAGAAGTTGCAAGCAAACAACTGAAGGTGGCTCTGGCCCCTGTTTGCAAATCTGTATTTTTGTGTTGGTTCATTTTGAGAACTTCCTCTCATTTGTCTTTGCAAGTCCCTGTATCCCAGAGGCTCCTGAGACGCGGGTGCCTGTTCTCTGACACTGTGGGGACAATCCAGGAGTGCCAGTGCCAGAGCATGACCCTAAAGCCATCCCAGCCAGGGGACACATTCTCTAGGGGACAAACAGGAGGCAAGTCCGGGGCTCATCCCCCTCTCGCTTCCCACAGCCACGCACAGATTGAAGCTCTCCAGGATGTCCTGGCTGTCCCCAGACCGGTGGCACCGCAGTGTCCCCTGCCCAAGCCCCTGCCCCAGCCACGCAGGGCTGCTCCCAAAGAGTCCCTGGGCTGTGCCACCCTGCCCAGCCCCAGGGTCGCCCTTCTGGGATGAGCCGCAGGGACCGGCACTGCTCCTGGAATGTTGTACCCTTCTGATGTCCCTGGGCGTGGTGTCACCCCCCGGCCACCTCCCCTTCTCCTGCCACCTCCTGGTGTTCTCTGCTGGCTGGGAAGAGATGGAAGACAGAGTCCTGGGATGTTTGTGCTGAAATCGCTGCAGGATTTGCCCACCTGGGAGGGGTGATGGAGGCAGAGGGAGGCTGAGCATGGGGGTGTAGGTACTGACTGGAGGATTTTGAGCTGTGTTTGCTTTCTGCTGAGGAGCAGATTTTCTCAGGGTCAGGAGGTGCTGCCCAGCTTCCCTGGGGGAAACAACTCCCTGCTTCCAGACCCAAGATTCCCAAAGGAAGAGGCTCTGTCTGCTCCAGCCAGCCCGGGCATAATCCAGAGGGAGAGTGAAGCAAAGGCACAGGGACAAGAGGCTGAGGCTAAACCTTCCCGAGGGGTCGGAGCAGGAATGACCCAGCACTTGTCACATCCCTCCCATCCGCACTGCTCCCATGCTCCCAATTAGTCTGGAAGCTTAATTAGAAAATCCTTCTGTGGCCCTGTGCTCAGCCTGATCCTTCAGCCTCTCGTCCCCTCTGGGAGCTTGGCTGTGACAGGGGTTATCCCTACACACAGCTGCTGCTCCAGGGGGAGTCTGCCTTCCTGCAGACCCCGGATCCCTGCCCAAAACTGCTTTAATTACCCTGCCCTGGGCAGCTCCTGCATCCCCCCGAGGCTGCTGCAGCATCTCCTGGCACCTCTCAGGGATCACAGAAGAAATGGGACCACGACACTCCTTGTGCAGGCCTGAGCATTGGGTACACGTTTATTGCTGTTTGGGATTAGCTGGGAATTCTGTGCAGGGGGGTTCTCCAGCCTCCTCACACGCTGCTGCAGAGCTCCAGAGCAGCTCCTTTGCATGCCAGGTTCCCTTGGTGGAAGAGCTGAACTTCCTCTGGCCCTTGGTGGGAGCAGGGCAGTTAAGATTTGGTTGCTCAGTTGTGTTTTTAGACCCTCTTATCTCATCAGCAGGATCTGAAGTGTGGACTCTGACCTGGGCAGTTTTCGTGGTTATTTACATTTAAATCTGCCTCTCTCACTTCTCTCCTGCCACTTCTATGTGAGACATTCACAGACAAACACCACCCTGCCACAGCAGCAGGGGACGGAGGGGAGATGTGCCACTCACACTCTCATTTCCCTTTGCCATTAGGGACGTGTTTGGAAGTGTCACAGCTGCCACTGGGGATGAGGAAACCAGAGATTTGGATGGAATATACTCTGCTAGGCAAATGTACACGACACCCTGGGAAAAGCTCACACTGAACACTGCAGCATTAGAAACCATCGTAAGAAAAGCTATTTATGACACGGCCTTTATTCACAGAAGGATTTGCCCCAGGGCTTTGTTTTTGCAGTTTAGTTCAATGACAGATTCCCCCCCCCGTCCTCTGCCCTGCAGCCCAAAGTACCCCAGGGTAACCCATGTCAGCACAGACCCCACAGGACACGGGAAAGGGGGATAAACCCTGCTGGGCTCCCCCAGCTCAGCCCCACGGGAGCCACATCCACACTGTCACCGCAGGAAAAGGCAAAGGGATCCAGAGAGGGAAATGCCACTGAGTGCTGAGCCCTCCCGGGGTCTGTGGCAGCCCCTCCCCACCTGGGATGTGCTGCTGGGTCAGTCTGAGCTCTGCTGGGTCAGTCTGAGCTGTGCTGGCCCACCCGGAGCAGGGGAAATGGGAACAAGGCCCACCCTAAGGCACTGCGGTCGCACACCCTCGCCCCTGCTCCGGACCCTCCTTCAATGTCAGAGCAGGACATGGAGGGGGAATTTCACAAACCCCAGGATGTGGGACCAGTTCCCCTCTGCCTGGGCACCGCAGAGGATGCAGGTTGCCACGGGATTGCCATGGGATTGCCACAGGATTGCCCACAGGCATCGTGGCAAGGGGGCAAGGAACACGCTCTGCACGCAGCTGCCACCGCCTCGGAGTCCTTTGGTATCTTGAGTTGGCATCCTGGGAGCGCTGGGGTGAAGTGCCAAGCTGGGGAGACATGGAAGCAGGTGGGAATGCTCATCCCATAGTCCCAGAGCACGCCTGTGTCCGCTGGGATGTGCGGCCTGGAGCCTCTCCCCGGGCGGGGACAAGAGACAGCGACTGTCCTTTGCTCCCCGGTACAAGAGATTTGGCAAAGCCAGAGCCAGGACAGCTTGTCTGGAAAGGCTGCAGGAGAAGGGCCAGGTATTTTTCCTTCTTCTTGGGCACTGATTGGTTCAAGTCTGTATCACAGTGAAGTCTGAGGAGCAGGGAAGGAACCCAAAGCACCTTCCCTGACGGAGAAAGCCTCGTCTGTGCACCTCGCTCTGGCTGGAGAGCGAGGACAGCTTCTCCCAGCCAGGCACATCCCATGGGCTGCTGGCCACAGAGGCTTCCATCCCTTGGGAGCAGACTCTGGAGCTTCTCCCTCCACACTGGAGGGATGCTGGCGGCCAAGCCAGCCCCGTCCCAGCGCCTGCCCCGGCTCAGCCCGGAGCCCATCCTCAAACACAAGTAAACATAAAGAGAAACTAAGAGGCACTATAATAACGCAGATCCGGGCAGGCCCAGGCTCGGGGCACCAACCCTGGCTCCGGATGGCTCCGTCCAGCTGGGAGCAGCTCAGCCCCGGTGTCAGATCTCCTGCAGGGAGTGGCCGGGCTCGCTGCGCTCCCGTTTCACCAGCGGCTCCCCCAGCGCCCGCTCCGGGTCCACCTCGGTGCCCAGCTCGCCGATGTCATCTGCAAGGGACACGGCATCAGAGCAGGGAACGGGGCCACCTGGAGCTTCTTCCCAGCACTGCAGGCTGCAAGAGCCAGCACCGTGCTCCCCCTCCCACAGCGATCCCACCCTGACCCAGCAGAACCCCCGGGAGGGAGGGGAGGTACCTTTGTCCAGCAGTGTCGGGGACAGGGATGTGAGGTCACCAAACTGGAAGGAAAAGGAGGCACAGGGTCAGTGAGGCTTTGGGGAGCCAAGGGAGCCAGGGTGATGCTCGATGGCATCACCAAACAATTTCAGCCACCCAGGAGAGACTGCGAGCATCAGTGCTGGTGGTGGAGAGCAGAAAACAAAACCAACCACAGGTTTTGGGGGAAAAGCCTTTGGTTGCCATTTAAACCTCTGGGCAAACACCACACACAACAATCCAGGGCAGGACTGAGCTCTGGAATGAAGGGAGAAATTTTTCCATCTCCCAAGTGATGACCAAGTGCTGCCACAGGCAAAGATGGTGCCTTTTCTCCAGCCCTTTCCATCCCTCAGGCATTTCCCCTCTCCTGGACTCCACCTTCACCTCCCTGCAAGGCCTTTGCAGCGATGTCAGAGAGTGCTTGGCCAGCGAGGCCGTGGTGCCAAGTGGAACCAGAGAGCTCCTTGGTTCTGGAGATGTGGTGTCCCTCTCAGTGACTGGGTCTGAGACACCAAATTGCTTTAACAACAAGGCTGGAAAGCCATGGAGAGCTGGGCAGCTGCAGGAGCTGAGGAGAGTGGGAATGACAAAGTTCAGTGGGAATGGAAGGACACGATTCGTCCTCCTTTGCTGGGGAGAATCGGCCTCCTCCTGGAGAACAGGAATATTGCAAGGGTTTAACAAGGAAAAGCCTGAGGGATGAGAGCCTCCCAGAGCTGGGTTTTGCTGGGAGCCACTCTCTGCCTTTCATGTTCCTTTAATATCAATAAAGGCAGAGGTTTTGCAGGGAATAGTGGGAACTCAGCGCTGCAGTTGGAGCAGCGTGGGAGGGGAAGGGAAAGCAGAACCAACAGGCTTTGGTTTGCCTGGCTCCCTCCACGAGCTCTGTGGAAGCTTCAAGGAGCAAATGAGATCAATTTTGAGCTCATGGGCTCAGTTTTAAACTCACAGCATTTCAATATTGCCTTCACAGGTTCAGCTGGGGCTTTTACTTCTGTATTTCAGAGGGAAAAACTGGATGTGGCTTCAGCTAGGCAGGACAGGACCTTCCTGCAAGCCAGGCACCAGACTCAGTGTCTGATTGGTGAACAAAAACCACCCCAAACGCTCACAAACAGCCCAAACAGCCCCATCATTCCTCTTCTTCACCTCAAAAATGGATAGCAGGGCTGACCGTGCACGTAATGCCGGAGCTTGTAGAGGCCTGGGGAAGTTCAGTTGCTGAAAGCAACTTTTGGACCATTTTTGCTTGGTTTAGATGGACTTTGCCCTGGCAGGAGTCCCAAAGTCAGGGCTGGCAGTCACAGGTTGTGCAGAGAAGTGGGGAGATCCTTTCCCGCCCTCCTCCAGGCCTCCAAAGCCCAGCTGATGCTCAACCACCCCAAATCCAAAACCCACCAGCTCAGGGAAGATGCTCCAGGAGCTCTGTCCTTGTGCCAGGCACTCAAAACAACTCAGTCAATCCTTTTGGTTGTAAAACACATCGAGGGCACGCTGTGCTTTGTGAACCAAGGGTGTCTCTTGAGGAGCTGCTTATTTTGGGTTGGTTTGGAGGGAATAAAGGGTCCTCACCTCTCCCATGACAGCAATTGGGGTCTCCCCCGTTGCCTGGGCCACACGGTGCTCCACCAGGTAGAACATGTACTCGTCGTAGAGCAGGCGGATCAAGTGGAAGGAGCCAAAGCTGGCGGCGCTGCGCAGGGTGAGGTCACGGATCACCATGGAGCTGGAAAACCCAGAGATTTGGGGTGGGTTTACAGGTGTAAATCTCTGGGCTGGAAAACCCAGAGATTTACACCTGTGCCGTGGCTGATGGGAACCCTGCCTCCTGGAGGTACTGTGGGACCCAACACTGTCTCTGCCTCTGACCCAAAAGTATCAAAACACTTTAGGAAATCACTTGATGGGGCATCCTATCCCCATCCTGGAAGGATACCAGAAGCTCAGTTAACTTGAGTTTCATGGGGGTGAAGAACTCGGCCTTGGCTTTTCAAGGAGCTCTCAACATGCCCCAAACCTGATGCAGAAACAGCCCCAAAATGAGAAAGAAGACATACCTATAGAAGGACCACTTCAAGAGGAACTGCCTGGCTGCCTTGGGGAAGCTGGGGCTGCCCTCGTGCTGCTTCAGCACTTGAGTGACCACATTATCCAGCCAGCTGGCCCACTGGTCCAGAGAGCTCTGCTGCTGCAGAGTCAGCTTGAAATCCTGCTCCAGCTTCTGCACCATGCCCTCCTCGCACTGGCACACCCACGAGGCCTGCTCCTGCTCGGGAGGAAGG
>VXAD01004647.1:526603-586244 GCA_013399195.1 Dicrurus megarhynchus | reverse complement strand
ATTATGGAAAAGGAAGCAGATTCCCTCGATTTAAGCCCCTTTTCTTCTAATAACCCCTCTCTTTTCTGGGGGCACTGGGGAGGGAGTGACGAGATGAAAGTTGGATAATTTGTTGTTAACTTGCATAATTATTCCTTAGTGATTGCAAAGTAGTGCTGCCCCGCCCACTCAGGTGCTGCCCCTCGGCACGAGGGCTTTTCCCTGGGCGTTTTCTCGAAGCGATGTTCCGTACCCGGGTGCATCCGGCTGCCTCCCGGCTCCTGCCGGATGCTGCGACCGTTGTTCCCGGAGGGACTCTCGAGATGCCTCCGTTGGCCCCTCTCGACTAGCAGCTCCCTGCGTAGGTGTGCTCGGGTAACCCTCTATTAATGTTTGAGCAGGCAGAGGGAAGCAAAAGTTTTGTAGCTTTCCATCTTCCCCCCCTGCATCACCGCTGGCAACCCTCACTGTGGGGCTGTTTGTGTTCCCTTCTGAAGGAGAAATAACAAAAGCGAGATGGTGTTTGATGTGACGCTTGCCGGGCCCCCCGGGTTGGAGGCAGTTCATTAGTGTTTGAATAGCTCCTCTTAATGAAATGAAATAACCTTCTTGGCAGCCTTGGAAGAACAGATTCAGTAGCAAGGTATGAATTAAGAGCAGATGATGACCCAGCGTTGGGGGAAAAAAAGGAAACTTTTAAAAGCTGCCAAAGGAAATATTATTGCTTCCATTAAATGTGTGGCACGCCAGGCTGCAATACCTGGGACAGATTTGCCAAGGCTGTGCATGTGGGACAGGTTTGCCCATGGAGATCAAAGGCTGCATCCTAGCAGCAGATGATGCTGAGGCCAGCTCGACAGGAGGGACTGCACACGGTGTGACCGATTCTCTCAATTTGAAACGGATCACATATGGCGGTCTTTTTCTTGCTAAAAGTAGCTAATTTTAAAAATGCACTGACTCTTGGCTTTGCAGCAGATGAATAATTCTGTTCCTTAACTCAGTCCTACCCTCCAAAGGGAAAGGTTCTTAAAAGCCCGTTTGTTCAGGGCTGGCAATTGACAGCCGTGGTAGATTTTTTCCTTGTGAGTTTTTAAGTGACACCTGGATTTGAGCAATTACTCAGAATTAACATTCAAAAGAGTAGACCTATCCAAAAGTTCAGATAATGCAGCAGGAAAAGAGGCAGGATGGAGATTAATAGAGACTTATTTCCGGTCTATCCACGACAATTTTCCTTTTTATTCCACCAGGTAAAATAACATCCAGTTATTTCCCCGTTGTAGTGTTCTCTTACCTGCCCAGATTTTCTATGTTGGCTTATTAGTGGATGTACCTCATTGTGTAGATGGCCTTCCTGACAGCCTGGGAAGGGGTTTGTGGAATCCATGCCCGCTAAGAGCCGCATGCTTACAAAGGCCACACATAGAATATTCTCATTTGCTGAAGCCGAGTAATTCCAAATGAGGAGTTCAGAACTGGTGAGTACCTTTGACTGGTGTAGTCTCCCTGAGCCTCGGATTGTAATACAGCCTGCTGGTCTCACAGAGGTCTCACAAAGGTTAATAATTTAATCTGTCTGAAGCTCACAGTTTGTAATTAAGTCTTCAATTGAAAAGAAAGTGAAGAAATCAATAATGCTGGATTCAGGGACCAATGTCCAGCAGGAATGGTCTAGTGCGCCACACTAAACATAGGAGGTAAGAGCAAATGCTAAAGTCTGAGAACTCTTTGTTTTGCACCCTCAGAGAGGCAAGAAAAAATATCAGATGGAATTAGAAGTAACATATTGTATAACCACCTGAGGGACAAAGTAAGGCACTCCTGGAGCAGCTACTCACATATAATATACACTTTTATCAGACTATCTTGTATGACTGAATCTAACATCTTCCTTTTTCATTTTCATAAAAATATTTAAACCTTCCGGTCACAAAGGTAAGGCAGATAGCTTGCGAGCAATATCAGTTTGGATAATTATTTGAAATGGCACTGGTACAGCCCTAGTGCTGCAGATGCCTGTTATACCGACAGAGGATTCGATCACTTTTCCTTTCTCTCCAACAGCATTTTCCATGCAAAGTGAACGTTATGGGCACGTTTCCGCGTTGTTCAAATTTGCAATTTTAGTCTTTTAAAGGAAACAAAGCGGGACACCAACTCGCCTCCTGTGTTTCTGCCCGAGCCCTTGTCATCTTTCCTGTTTCCCCAGCCCTCGAGAATTAAAACTGGTTTGTGCAAATAGGAGATAGCCTGGGACAGCCTGCAGGGAAATCCTGTGCCCTTGTGTTCTGAAGGGCAATGCTCTATCAGCACATGCTCTAAATAACTAATTAGCATATCAAGGGCTCTAAGCCAAAGAAGTAGTAACCAGGAAAACAGATAGAGGGCTTGAGAAGGTTGCTGTAGGAACGATGGGGAGTTTGGGTATGAGGAGAATTAGCAACGTTGCAAGGAATGTTGGAGACAGGAATGCAAGGAGACAGCAATGCCGGTGGGAAATTTTAGGGGCTTTAAGAAGAAGATTTTGGTAGCTGGGGAGAATATTCTGAGGAGAAATTGGAGAGATGCCAGTAAAAACTACAAGCTGCTGCTTGCAAGTTTCCATTCGGGTACTGCAGGGAGGTTCTAGATGTTCTCTCCTCATTTCATAGCATTAGGAAACCATCCAAAGCCAATAGAACATTGTATTTTCAAAATCACATTTGTTCTCCGGTGGCGTTGCAAAATGTAGAATACATCAAGATTATCCGAAGTCAGGATGTTCTTTGATGTAAGATATATACTTTCAAGCCTAGTCAGCAAGAAAGGAGACCTAATCGGTGGAACAGGCAGCAGCTACATCCCGTAGTCAAGGACATCCTGGAACTCACAAGCTTTAAGAACATGGTAAATCAAGATGAAGTTAGGAAACCACTGCACCCCAAAACCGGCATATGGAAATCTGGGGAAGGAGCCCCTAGATGCAGGTTCACAGTGGCTGCTCTGTGTTGATGAATCCCTACACTGCCTGGCATGCCCAGTCCTGAGGCATGCTACAGCCAGCACCCACTATGGGAAAGGTTCGCTTTGCTCTGCCCGGCAAGAAGACTCTGTGGGCACCGGTGAAGAGCAATGAAACCAGCAGCCTGAGCTCCTCACAGCCAGGAGCTTCCTCTGAAGCTGCCCAGCGAATGCAGAGCGTGAAGCAACACAACATACGAAACCCAAGGGGTGAGCGGGGTGAGTCTCCTCCCTTTGCTTCCCCATGTTTCCCCTCCCCGGTGAGGACAACTGTCTTTAGAAACTCTACCAGATACCTCTGCCTTTTTTTTTTTTACATCTCCCTCTGCTCCTCTTCCGGAGGAGCCTCAGGAACCTGGAACTGTTTTGGTGGTAAGGACAAGAGAAATGAGCAGCAGAGCTCTTAGCACCAAGGGGCTCTAGCACTCAAAGGCACTGTGTTCACAAAACCCAGAAGCAGAAAGGGGTGAATAAGGGACATCTCTTGAAAAAACCTGCTATCTTAGCTTGGACAAATGCCTGCACCGCAAATACTGAGACTGGTTATGGGTTGAAGAAATTCTCCTTTGGAAGTGTAAGTGTTCATCAAAAAAAAACCCTGAAAATTTTGTTATTCACGCATAGTCAAAAGCTATAAATAGCACAGCTCACAAAAGGCCGAGCCAGAGGAACATCTTTCCTTGTTGCTTTGGATGGTAATCTATCCTTGCAGGCTGACACCACTCCTTTCCCAGCAAGACAATTCTTCAAAGCACACAGAAGAGTCCCTTGAGGACCCACGATGGTGCCAACTCTCAAGCAAACTGTTATTTCATGTCAGATTTGTCAGTTTACCTCCCAGCTCCCAGTGCCCATCGTCTGCCCTCGTTGCAGCTTGAGGAGTTGCGTGGCAACGTTCCGAGGTTACTACAGAACAGAGGAATGCAATGAGTGGGGCTTGCTGCTTGTTGTTTTTTGTACTTACAGCTTTTGCCGCTCTCCCCATCCTTCCTGCAAAGCTCTAGCAGCCCTCTGGCAGCAAAGAGCCAGGACCCCACTAGAACCCAAGACTTCACCTGCTATTTTGCATTAATCGGTGCTAAATCCCCTGTTACGCGTGGTTATGATGCTTCCCCGTGAACTTTATGAAGTTCTCTATGACTTCTGTGTTTTCCTAAGCTTAGTTTCTTAAGGATTTGTAGATCGGTTCAGTTCTGGGAACTTCACTCTTGGCATTTATGTTTCTAGAGGTAAAGTGATGGGTCACAGTGTTCAGAGGTGCTCCACCCTCGCCCAGTGTGCCTAAAATTCTGCTTTTCTCATCCTCAAGTATCCCTGGACTTTGGAGACTCGCAGGAGACATTTCCCAGGGCTCAAGGGAGAATGTACACGTACAAAAGCATTTCCGAATCAGCCCTCTGCAACCTTCACTGGATGCTGGGATGAGGAAAAGCAATTAAGGACATATTGATCTCTGTGCCATTTTCATGGCATCTACCCTCAGGAGTCTGACCCACTTTGGACTAAGCTTGCTTATTGGCAGTTTCCTCCCCGCTCCCAAAGGTAGGTACATCAACAAGGACACTGCTGCTTTCCCAGATGAAAGTGGGGAGATATCGGTGTCCCCCAGGCTGGATGGAGCCCACAGCTAGTAACACTTAGAGGGAGGCATCAGTGCTGGGCGGATACATCACAGCCATAACATGCATTCTCAGCCCAACCCAGGGCTGGATGCTGCTAATGGAGTACCTGGAAAAAGCTGGGCAACCCCCTTTCTTTTTTTTTTTTTTCCTGTTTCCACAAAGAGAGCAGAGGCACCGGGCAGGAGCTTCTCTGTGCGAGGGGCTGGCTCTACATCACCTCCACTTGCCCCGTGGTCCAGACACCAGTCCATCGCAGATGGACAGCACAGGCTGTACAGATGAGAAAAGAGAGGTGTACGGTCCCCAGTCACCCTAGAGCTGCTCTGCACAGATCTCTCCCTCCCTAGCACCTGCCAATCCTTTTTCTCTTTCCTTCTGGGAGGCTTCCTTCTGAAGGAAGAAAGGACCCGATCTCATTTTTTCCCAAGAACTGCAACACAGCAGTTGCTACATGTGGGATTCTTTTTCCCATGTAAAGCAAAATTCCTTGAATGCAGCCCATCTCGTCACAATTCCTCTGATTTTCCTGCAATTTTTCCAGATGGGAGAAGGAAAGTAAGGTGTGCATTTCCCTGCCAGACTTGTTTCTTAGGAGTTAAAATGACTGCGACGTCTAGGGGGTTATTATTTTATATCATTTTATATATATATATGAATAAGAGTATGCATATGAGTGTGTTCATGTCTGGGCTATAAGGGGCACAAAGAATTTAAGTGACAATCCAATACTTACCTCTCCCTCACTTCCTTCCATTCGCTTAACATTAAACTGTCATGTATCATTGGAAGTTGGACTGTTAGAGGCACCTTATGATAGAAGTGCTTGAGGGGGAGCTGTGTTCTGCCTCTGATATCCTGGGGGAAAGGCTCTAATAAATCAGTCTCCTCTGAACTGGGATGTAGCAGTAAGGAGGAAAAACTTAAGTTCTGCCCTCTACTAAAATTCATAAACTTTACAGGCTCTGGGTCTGAAAGTAATACGGGATTCAGACTTGATGAAGCAGATTGGACCTCTAGTAACGCTGCCACAAATAAGCAAAGCACGGGGTGAAAGAAACCAGAAATCCTGCTCGCTAGTACAATGAAGAGTTGGGGGGGGAAAAAAAATCAAACATGCTCTGTGTACCTACCCTTGCCCGAGTTTGAACTCTTGTCATTCGTGAATCATGTACAAAGGGAAGCCTGAAGGGCTGAGAAGTGGTGCTGGGCTGACGGGTGGGAAAAGCACTGGAGTGTGAGCCAGACTGTGTAGCCTCTCTGCCACTGGCCTCAGCTGAACTTGGGCTTTTGGCTCCAAGTGCTTCAGTTTCCTCATCTACACAGTTAAGTTCTCTTCTTCATAAAGGGCTACTAGCAGGCAGGATGAGGGAAGCTGTCTACGCTTAGGTAAATACGGTTTTGCCGGTTCATCTTCTCTAGAAACACAAAGGCATCCAAAATTTGCGGAGGACAGAGGTGAGGCAGGCTGGGGCAGCCAGGCAAGAACTTTTCCGTCAGACTTTTGGACAGCGGCTTATCTGCCAAACAGCTTGAGACCCAGCCAGGCCACAGATCTGAGAGCAGCCAGTGGGCAAGCGCAGAGGTGGAGCTTACGCTGAGGCAGTTCGTTGGCTATAAAACGCTTGGACGGGTCAGTGCCGATCGCAGCGCCCGGGAGACGGCCGAGGGGAGCTGTGCAGAGAGCAGCGCTGGCCATGGGGAGGGTAGCCCCAGCCCTCCTGATACTGCTCAGCCTAAGAGTGACTATTTGTGATGCTGAGGACACCTGCTCAAGTGAGTAGAGCACAAATATTACTGCCGTCTCACTGAGACGGCCTGTTTCATCTCCCCTGATAAGAGAAGGACCTTGGGGAGGGAGGGGGAAAAGTACCATATGACTTTTTTTACTTCTATGCTTTTTTTAAATTCAGCTGCAGGTGGGAGGAGAGTAAGGGGGAGGCTGAAGTCTCAGCAGCCGCTTAAGAAAGCTGCTGGCTCCAACTAGTGATGTAACATCGTTCCCTCACCAGTGGGATCTCTAGGACCAGAGTGTCTCCGGTGAGGTTTTCCCCCCTGGTTACGGTTTTTTGTTAGTAGGACCTTGGTGCGGTTACCAAAGGATACAGAGCAATACAAAGGATCGGCCTGGGGATGCTGTGCAGCACAGTGTTCTGTCTGTATTCCTCAGGAAGGCCATGGGGCGATTTCAGACAGGCCTGCCATCAGGAAATTCAGAAGAACCCTTGCCCTTACTGCCCACAGATCCATCAGTGTCAGTTACTCTGCTGTCAATCGGGGCACCTCTCAGCTTTTGTTTTATTAAGCTACGGTATAGTTGTCATGCATGCAATGTCATATATATTAGCCTCCTTTCCCACTGAACTCCCCTGAAGCCAGAGAGGTGCAGAGTCTGGCTCCTCTAATATGGGAGATCCTCAATGCCATCTGTTAATCCATACAACGCCCCCGAACTTCCACGCTCGTTGCTTTTGACTGCGCTGTTCCTCAGATTCAAAGGGTTCGGTTTCCTCTGCAAGACATTTCAAAGCCCTAATAATCTCCACAAACACTGTCTTCATTTCTCAGAGGTGAGAATAGTGGGACTGGGTGATGCTGACCGACTCGCCATTCTTCAAGGATGTCCAGGGATCCCAGGTGTCTCTGGCCCAAAAGGAGAACCAGGTCTCCCAGGAAGAAAAGGTGAGGCCCCCAAAGCCAGCGATGAGCACTGTGATATGAGGTGGTTTTGTTGCTTCGGGCAGGGGAAGCAAGCTGAGGCTGGAGCAGTTGCTGGCCTGGCACTGGCTGCTGTGAGGAACTGGAGAATCGAATAGGAGTGGAAAACACCCCACTTAGATATATGCTGATACGCATGGAGTGACCTGTTTCTTCCTTGAGTCCCGTCACAAGTCTGAAGTGATCTTGGGGTGTGAAGTGTCTCATTAGTTTCTTCTGCAGAAAATCATCCATTTATTTTCTGGGTCTTCATTGAACAGTCTGGGTGGGAGGGAGGCTGAGATGCTCCTGCCTGTTTTCTGGGGAAGTTTGGGAAATGTACTGGCAACCCCTATTCCGGGGAGCAAGGGAGATGGGAGTTCTTCAGAGTTTTCATAGCCGACTCACAGAGGAGGTGAATCACATCAGCTGAGCAAGCTGATCCACCACAGCAAAATCTGTGGACTGGCTCCACGATGTACAAAGCTCGTAAGAATTCATACGTGAACTGCAAATTAAGACTTAAAATAGCAGTACCGCTGTAGTAAGGCTCCGATAGAAAAAAGAGTAAGGTAAAAGATTAAACTATGTTGCAAGAACTGAGTCTAATTAACAAAACTCAGCTCCCTTGTTTCTGTTGCCCGGGCTTCTGTGACCTCCCCCCTCTGGTCAGTTTGTAATGTGCACATAAAAAATGAGTCTTTCTTTGCAGGAGAAATGGGAGACCAGGGATTCCCCGGGAAAGCAGGACCGCCTGGCGCAAAAGGTAACGCGTAACATACGCAGTTCTGATCTGTAAATGCCCCCGAGCTCAGGACGTGCATTGGGAGACTGGGTCTACAGAGATGAACTGCAGGGCTGGCCGTAGGCTGAGAAATGGCGCTGAAGTAGCATAGGAAAAGACCGATTTGAGGGTATGGCTCTTGCATGGAGTGAGCACTAGAAACAGCGTCCTTGAGCGGGACCACGGCACAGAGGAAGATACCACTCTTCTTCAAGAAAGCCCCCACAAAAAGTCACTGAAATGGAACTGTGAATCCCCCATGCATTCCAGGAGATGGAACAGCAGTCCTCTCATTTCTGTATCCTGCTCCTCCTGCTGTTCCTGAGAGATACTGCTGATCGAGAGAGCAGCCAGGCTGGGGCAGCAGGACCACCTGGGACACTCAGTTGAGCACTGTAGCTTTGTACGTCTTGACAGCCTCTCCTGTACATTTGGGACATATGGAGGGGCTGGAGCAGCCCCCTGGGGAGCCACAGTAATTCATTTTTATTAGATAGTCTGTGATGAGCAGTTTCCTCTTATGTTTTGTAGGAGCAGCTGGAGAGCCCGGCTTCCCAGGTCTGAAAGGTAAATCACGCTATGCTAAATTTGTCATGTGAGCTACTTTGTAAACTTCCACCCAGTGCTGTTCTGGTACAACGCACCAGATGGGAGCAGTTACAGAGACTGGATGGGGCTGTTTGGTGACAGTTATACCTTATCATAGGCTCCACCCTGGGCTGGGTGCTGTGGGTAGTCCCGCTCCCAAACCGGATGTTCAGCAACGAGTGCTGTCCGCAGCTCGGGCAGCTGATGCTGCCACCTGGCACCATCAGCTGCAGAAACCGCAGGGCTGCGGGACCAGCTAGATTTGGGCAGATGCTATGGCAAAACGCGGAGGCTCAAATGAAATTCAGTTGCTGCTAGTGCCAGAGGAACGTGTCTCTACCAGCACTAGCAATAAGGTAGTAGGGAAACATGGGGTTTTTTCCCTTGTGCCAACATCCTGCATGCAAGGGCCCCAGGCACTCACCAATGAGCACTGTCTTTACTGTGGCTTCCCTCTCTGGAGTTTGGCTGGTAATCGCCGGGTCCAACACGGCTGGCCTGGCAGATAGTTCTAGTGCTCCAGTTTGTCACTGCTGCTCCCAAACCACTGGCTAAAGCCCTGTGCCAGCAGCAGTCATTCCCCTCACGGGGCTTGTAACTATGCCTTCCCAAGGTGCGTTTCTTCCTCCTTCCCACACTCACCCACTCCTATTCCACATGTCCCAGCCCAATGGGACTCGCTGGCACAAACTGTTGGTACGCAGCTCCACGGGCCGGGCGGCAGCAGGCAGAGCAGCCAGGTCCAACAGAGACACGTCTTGCGTCGGTCTCGCCCTTTGGACCTCTAAGCCCTAAAACGGATGCCAGCGGGAAATAGATCGTGCCAGGTCCAACAGGCCAAGAGAGGCAAATGCTGCTGCTCGTTGTGCCTGTGTGTGTATGTATATATATACATATATGTATGTATAGTGCACGCCCCAGTGGCCACCCCATGTACCTCCTGGTCAACCTGGAGAGCTCTTCCCAGTGTCCGAAGCTGCTGGGTGTCACTGGTGTAGTTACAGGGGTTTGTGACTTGGGTTCCCACCTGCCCCTCTGTGCTTTCCTGGGTTTGTGCAGATGGGCTGGTGGGTCTCCTCTGGTGGGCCTGGTAGCAGCCAGGACAGCTTATATTGAGCGACTCTTCCTGCCTGGTTTCCCTATGCCTTTCATTTGCTTGGTGCAGATGAGCCAAGCGCTTCCTCTAACGTCACAGCTCTCCAGTGCAGCAGGATTTGTCTTGGCAAACGTCAAGTACTGGGGAAGGGGATGGCTGGGTGTGGAAGCTGGAGAGCAATTGATGGTGTTGTTTGTCCAACAGGAACAAAAGGAGAGCCTGGATTTCCAGAAATATGGGGTGAGTTTCATCCTAGGTCTTCATGACACTGGTCAGCTTTGCAGAGTGGATGGTGGTGGACTACCTGCACCAGAAGTCAGGACAGGATAGGAATAAAAACAAGTTCAGAGTGACATTGAAGGATGGAGGAAGGAAATATCACTGTTGTCTTTGCTTCTCACAGACACATGCAGCATCTGTAGGTCTACTCTGTACTCTAGCCATGCTGGGAAAGTCATGTCCTCTGAGCACTACTTAAATGTCCTTTCCTCTCTGTGTCCTGGAGGAGGTCTATCTGAGTTTTTCAGAGACTCGGTGTCCCGATTTCTAAGATGAAACCACTAGAAACAGCTGTATGGACATGCGGCTACTTCAAAGGCAGTTATACCCCCGCACTTGCAGTGGCACCTTTAGTACTCGTGGAGTCCGTGTGTGTGATAGAGCTCAGATTAACTTAATCATTGGAATGAAAGAAGAAAAAGAAAAGAAACAAGTTTCGGTTGCTCCATCTGTCTCCATGAGCTAAAGTTAAAGGAGAGCTACAACCTGCTCTGGCTACAACTGGGTGTTGTAGGGCCACAGTAACGTGCAAGATCAAAGCTGCTGTAACGCCTGACAGACTGGGAGGCCGCCGAACTGGTCCCTTGCTGCCCCAGACACTTCTCTGGGCATGTAAAACATTTGACTAATAAGGAAAAGGCCAAGTCCAGGACCATCTCCCCGATAGGGAGGTCACAAGACAGCCCGGTACAGCTGTGTATCCATGTATCACACACGGCACGCTGGGACACCTGCACCACCAGCACCACCATCTCTGATGTCTCCCCAGGCTTTCCCTACAACAGCTACTGATGCAGCTGTAGGCTGGGATGTCTGATAGGGACCATTCGGTCACCTGTGAATCTGAACTTTGGTCGGCAGGTATGGTTTTGGGGAGGGAAAAAAAGTATACGTGACGTATATCTATACGTATACATATCTATAAATGTACATGTTCAAAAGAGTTGTGTGTCTTGAGGAGACTTCATTGTGGCCTTCCAGTACTTAAAGGGTGCTTATGAAAAAGCTGGAGAGTGACTTTTTACATGGGCAGTGACAGGACAATGGGGAACGATTTACAGCTAAAAGAGGAGAGATTTAGATTAGATATTAGGAGGAGATTGTTTACTCAGAAGGTGGTAAGACCCTGGCACAGGTTGGCCAGAGAAGCTGTGGCTGCCCATCCCTGGAAGCATCCGGGGCCGGGCTTGGACGGGGCTTGGAGCAACCTGGTCTATTGGAAGGTGTCCCTGCCTATGGCAGGGGGTGGAATGAGATGAGCTTTAAGGTTCCTTCCAACCCAAACCGGTGGGTGATTCTATGATTCAACCCATAGAGGATGAGCTGAACACTGTTCACTGCATCACAGGGAGCTGTCTCTCTGTGTCACTAACTCCTTTGCTGTCAATTACCCACACGCTCTCTGTGCCCTGCATACATTCTGGAGCTGGGAAAAATTCCTGGATCATGAGTTTGTCATCCTTTTCAGAGCAGCTCCATCATCCAGACCCCCAAAAGTCATTGCAGATGAGAGGAGTCTCAGCACCTTAGACCATCTCTTTCTTAGAAGGCGCCCATCTCCCGTGCAACATATGGACTCAGAAGCCACGGCAGGGTTTGGTTCCCAGCGGCTCAACGTTAGGATCCTGCAGTACAAAGAGCCAGCTGGGTGCTGGAGGGCTCAAAGGCTCAAGGCTCCCTGGATCGGTAAACGTGTTATAACTCTTTCCACTTGATCTCTTTGATTTGCACAGAACCCGGGAACTGCCAAGAACTGTTGGCCAAAGGGAAGATTTTGAGTGGCTGGTACGCAATCTACCCCCAAGGCTGCAATGCCACCACCGTCTTCTGCGACATGGACACGGATGGTGGGGGATGGATTGTGAGTAGGATGAGGAGAGGGAGGTTTATATGTTCCTACAGTGATTTTTGTTACGGCTTAAAAGGATGGCTCAAAAATAGAAACAAAAGGGAGGAGAACACACAGCTGAGGTTCACGTCCGCAAGCCACAGTGAATCCCTCCGGATGCACGGGATTCCCCCAGGACTTGTCTCCGGAAGCAGGCTGAGTGCCACAGACCCACTGCCTGCTTAAATGAGCAAGTCGTTTCCTCCTCATTACCAAGGGCGTATGGAAGAGATCCTTGGGCAAGGGATTCTTGTGGGGTTTGCTCCCCAGACACCTGCAGGAGTGTCCTGATGCAGGGGGAAGCATTTACTGTGGTGGGCGTGTCCCCCAGGTGCTGTGGATTCTTTTGAGTGAGGGATGGGCTGGTGGGGCTGAGGGTCTCTTTCAGGTTTTTCAGAGGCGCTGGGATGGGTCAGTGAACTTCTTGCGAGATTGGGATTCGTACAAACGAGGCTTTGGCAACCAGCTGACGGAGTTCTGGATGGGGAATGACAACATCCACTTCCTCACCTCTCTGGGTAAGGTCTGCCTCCATCCCGGGCTGGGGTCATGAGAGTCCAACCCCTGTACCACATTGGGTCATTGTAGACCTCTGAGCTTTTCATAGCCATCTGAGGCCCCCACTGTTAATCCCAAACAGGATGCAGGCTCTTGCAGCCCATGGCATACAGGAAATTGCACTCTAAAAAAAGGCAAAACTAGAAGTCATGGAAGAGAACGAGCTGGCTGCATGATCTACCCTGGAGACAGGCCAACACATCTTCCTACTTGGACTGGTTGTGATGGCATCGTCTTGTCCACACACAGCCTTGGAGTTACAGCTGTGAGCAGGACTCCTGCCCATGACCACCCAATATCGTATCTGAAAAGGTGCTTCCTTAGAAAACCATCAAAGGCATAGAAGGCTGTAAGATTTTTTCTTTCTCCCTGCCTTCTGTGTGGTTCTGCCCACGACGGCTGGGATGGTGACGAGACAGGACGGACGGGATGAGAGATCTTTGAAGTCAGGTCTTAGAGCATGAGTTTTATTGTAGAAGGGCAGGGGACCTGCTAGGAGCTGCCAGACGCAGCTCAAGGCAGGTCAGAAGGCAGAGAAGAAGAGTACAGAATACAGAGCAAAGTAGGAATACAATACAGGATAAAGGTACAGAACAGAATCACAGAGCAGAATAGAAGTACAGAACAGAATACCTTTTTTCCCGTTTACATCTCAATAAATCATCTTTTGTGCTGAATATTCTAACTTACATTAACCAATCTAGAACAAGCTACAAATCCTATAGCATTTACATACAGCCTATAAGAAGCATTGCATTACCATATGGCGTTATATTTTAAACTCTAAAAACTGCTTTTTGGACCCTCTGCCAAGTTGGCAGGGTCTGCGCTGACCCTTGGACCTTTCTGTGGGCAGAGGGCTATTGTTTCCTCAAAAGGGGATTACCTTCAGCCGGCTATACCATTGTTTTCCAGTTGTTCAGTAACTGGGGTTTGGTATCTCAAAGCTTGTTTTCATCTCAATCTTGCCTAGAGTTTCAATACTCTCAGCATCTTTTGCTAGGCACTCATAATTATATGGTTTTCTTATTTCATTGAGCCCAACAGAAGGCTCTGCAGGAATTTCAAATAAATCAAAATCTCTCAAGCAGTGGAAGCTCCTCTCAAGTTAGCTCACAGTTCATTAAACACTCCACCCTGAAATCCAGTGGCATACCCACCATCTGCCCTGCACCACTGCTGTCTATCTTCTCTTCTAGGACCCTGTGAACTCCGCATTGACCTGAGAGACTTTGAGAACAACTACTATTTTGCCAAGTATGCTTCATTCAGAGTTTTAGGAGAGTCAGAGAAATACAGGCTGGTTCTAGGAGACTTCCTTGGTGGAAACGCTGGTAAGTTTGAGGCAGATCACTGGGAAAATCTGTTTCCTAGCGCATTTCAGAAACATTCAGCTTCTGTGCGGAGATGTATCATGCAAACTCCTTGTATCAGCTACATTTTGGGTCAATTTTTTTAAAACTGGCCATGGAACCTCTGGGTAACAGAGCTGGAGGGGGACACCCATCACCCAGAGAAGTGTGACTCAGAGCACTACCTACAAGCCCAGCCATACGGTTTAACAGCAAATGAGCCTGCTCCCGAGCAGCACGCAATCCGATTGACCTTTGCAACAGCTCTGCAGCAGCCAGGTCAAGTTCTGCTTTTGGTTACACTGGCAGGAGACATTTGTCCATGAGGTTTGGCATTTCCAGGGCCAGGGTGCTCTTCAACACTTCCAGCATCAGTACTCCATCCTCTTAATACCTGATGTTTTGGGGTTCTTTTAAAAAAGCAAACAAATCTTCAAAATTCAATATCCATCATTCAGGAATGAGTGAAATCAACACCTGAGAGAGCAGTGCTCTGGGTTTATGTGGCTTTGTACACTGCAACCCTGTCTGGTAATTCAGACCTCAGTGGGTCTGCAGAGAGCCTGAGCATTGCAAGAGAAGTGACGCCTGTGTACCTGGGAGGAGATCTGGCCCATTTGATTCACAGGCATAGATAAATTCTCCATGTGTTTTAGCAGAGCTCAGGATACTTCTTTTGTCCAAGACAAGGAAGAAACCTGGGCAACCGAGCAGCAGGCTTTATACAATCTGCCTCGCACCTGGCAAGGGCCACCGGTGCCCAGCAAGGGTGCACAGACACATCAGGGTCCCGCTTGTGATCCCTACTGCAGTAACTGTCAATGTGTGCTCTCTGCAGGAGACTCTTTATCGTACCACAGGGACATGCCATTTTCAACAACGGATCAGGACAATGACATGAGCTCCTTTAACTGTGCCACAGAATACAAGGGAGCGTGGTGGTACAATGACTGCCATTACTCCAACTTGAATGGGATGTACTGGATGGGTGCACATGGGAGCTACGCTGATGGCATCAACTGGAAGACGGGCAAAGAATATCACTACTCCTATAAGCGAACGGAAATGAAGTTCAGGCCAGTTTAATGTGGTGAGAGGGTGCCCGATAAGCTCCAAGAGGTGCCACTCACCAGCCAAGAGAAGACACAAAACATAATGTTGTTTGGGGACAAAAATGGACCGGGAAGGATATTACAGGTTGTGCTTTCTGCCTAGAGCAGGATTTTTGAAGCCAGAAGACATTGGTGCTGGTTTGAGCTCCTGTAAGCACCAGACCCTGGTGCTTACTCTCACCCTGACTCTCACTCCCACCCTGACTACCTCCAGCAGCCCCACTGATGCTGGCTGAGCCCAAGCATCTTTTTCTGAAAAGTGCATTACCTTGATTTAAAGACCAAGTGAGGGGTGGGGCCAGTGCACCTCAGTAAAGCTCTCTGATATTATTACCCTAAATGGTAATTACCGGTAATTTCTAGTCTAATCCATGTATATGAAGCCTCTGATATACTTGCAGCCTCTTTCTGTTGGACCCAAGAGCCGTCCGAAAGGCACTGAATGCCTGACTTGTCCCACTCTCCCTGCAGGCTGTGATGGAGCCACGATGTAGAACAGCCTGGAAAAGACTGAGCTTCCAGCACAGGGCTGTCAGCACTACAGTTTCCCCCTTCCCTCCCCAAGTGTTCCAGGACCTCAGGTGGGACCTCATCTCCTGGAACCACAGCAGAGTTGCTCAGCACTTCCCACCAGGACACAGCTGCAGCTAGGCCCAGAGCCAGCTTTAGCATGTTTCTAGATCTCATTAGCTGCTGTGGACCAAGAGCTGTATGCAAAACAGTCCGTTCAGCAGCACGTGTGGTACCAAGACACTAGAGCGGCTCCAAGTCAAGCCTTGCGCACGTGGACATCGCGTACAGTGCCGATATCATCCATTTCACCTTGTTTCCAGTAGCATTTCAGGGTGGGCTATCTGCTGGTGGGTGGACGCAGTTCATCCAGTTCACGTATTGTATTTGACTATTAGCAGAGCTGGGTCTCTTCTTCCTGCGCTTGTGCTGCTGGACTCCTCCTCGCAGCTGACTGCTAACTCTTCACTGCGGGGACAGACGGAGACAAGTGGAAACAGAATATTTCTTTCTGTCATGTTCCTAATGGTCCCGCGTTTATTTCACTACATATTGCACAGATGTGTAGGAAGGGCAGCTCCAGCCGTACAAGACTTAATCCAAACCTTGTGGGTGAGAAAAGTGAGGAGGTCACTCAGCCCACCACAGCAGGTCAACAGTGTGCTAAAAAATAATCCTGAGGGTTTGCACTTCCCCACTCGCTAGGTCCTGTCTCAGTTTACTGCTTTTCAGTTACACGAGGAAGTGTGTGTCTGAGCAGAGAAGTGCAGAGCCACAGTCTACCGCCTCTGCACGGTGTTGGTCCAGAGAGCAAAAGTGGCCAACGGAGCCAGTCTCACGCTGGTCATGCTCTGTGCAGCCTAGCCCCAGCTTCCTGCAGCAGCTTGCCTGGCTGAGCAGTGCAACCACATCGCTCCTAAGTGAACTGCCGCGTCATTGTTACAGTGCCTCCAAACCTGACCTCCTGAAGAATCTTATCAGGAGGCTGGTGCTGTAACACCACTTTGTGCAGCTTTTAGCAAGCCTGCACATGGACTGACATCACGGCTTGGTCACCTGGCTGGCACAACCTGCATGATGCCACCCACACACAAAGCTCAGCGCTGTGCCGTTCCCAGCTCCCTGCACTAGACAGGGATATGGCTTCTCTGTCCCTCCAGTGCCGTCATGCTGAGCTCTGGCTCAAGGCAGCAGTTAGCACGGCCCCGGAAACACCCACTCAGGACTTTACAGGGATAGCAGCAGCAAAAGACAAGGTCAAACCTTTCTTCTGATGTCCACCATCCCAAACCAAAGACTATGGCAAGGTTCTCCCCGTCAGACATTGCAGCCTTTCACATCACAATCTCACTGAAACAAGAAGCCTGTCCCACAGCGTTCTCCTGGGCTACACCAATTCTGCAACCCTGAAGAAAGCCAGCTGTTGCTTGAAGGCACGGCCTCACCTTCCCCTGCTTCAGCTGCCCCTGCCTTCCCTCCTGGGCTGGCACAGGCCTCTGCACGGACTCTCTTGTGAGCCAGACCTGAAGACCAATCCCACAGAAAATTAATTCTACGGGAGAAAAGCAGACCTCCTTTTCAGCTGGCTCAGCTCCCTGGTCCTGCTCTTTACGCACCGGCACGAACCTGTGCCTGGGAGGCCCCACAACAAACACCTGATCGGGGAGAGAGTGCCCCCTTCTGCTAGCTCTGACCTAAGCGTACACAGGATGGAGTGGCTAAGTAATCTTTGCCTCACTGCAATTACAGGACCGGCTTCCCACATCTGCTGCCTTTTTAGCCTCTGCAGTACACACTGGCGCGGCCCCCTCCAGCCCCAGGAGGCTCGGGAGGTGACGCGACGGCCCGGCCCGGCCCGGCCCGGCCCGGCCCGGCCCGACGAGCAGGGAAGTGGCCGGTTCGAGCCGCCATAACGGAGCCGCAGCGACTGCGGCGCTCGCGCGGTCACGTGAAGGGGCGCTGGGTCACCACGTGATCCCGAGGCGAGGGGAGTGTCACGTGACTGGTGCCCGTGCGGGAGCGCTTGCTGTCT
Organism: Dicrurus megarhynchus; assembly: GCA_013399195.1. Lineage (NCBI taxonomy): Eukaryota > Metazoa > Chordata > Aves > Passeriformes > Dicruridae > Dicrurus > Dicrurus megarhynchus. The sequence goes on along the minus strand of VXAD01004647.1, from coordinate 568,747 downwards.
GGTGCGCGCGGAGCGGGTGCCATGGGGTCCGTGTCGTTGCTCCCGGTGCTGTTGCTCCTCCTCCCGCCGCTGCCGTTCGCCCGCGCCGCTCCCGGTGGGTGTCTCGGGTCGGACCCTTCTGTATGTCCCTCCGCTCCTCGGGCCGGACCCCTCTGCCTGGCCTCCTCCTTCCCGGGCTAGAGCCCCGGCCCTGCCCATGGACGGGACACTGAACTAGCTTTCCCGGGCCCCGGGCGGGACCTCCAATCGGCCTCGCTGGGCCAGAGCCCTCGGCCAGCCTGGGGAGCACCGGGTGGGCGCTCCGAGCTCCCCGGTCCCCGGTTCTCAGGCTGGGTTGTGCCGTATCGGGTGACAACGCCTGTTGTCGGTTTCCCCTGTGCTGATGATGCCCTCTCCAGCTGCCCGGGTCGTGCGATCCGGCCTGGAGGAGCGGTTCTTCCCGCAGGTGCGGGACCACTTCAACTTCGAGACCTGGGGCAACGAGACCTTCCCGCAGCGGTACCTGGTGTCGGGTAGGTCCTGTGGGTGCTGTGGCTTCGGACTGGATTCTTTTGTGCTTAAGCTTTAACTGCCTCTGTCCCGAGGCAGAGCAGGAGCTAGAGAGTAGCACCGGGCAGCCAAGAATCAATGTGAGCAAAGGGCCAACCCTATAGGAGGCAAACATTCCCCTGCATTGTCTATATCCTCCTCTCCTTTTCATCCGCTTTTTACAAAAGCACGTACTGATAAGACGAGGGGGGCTGGCTCTAAATTGAAAGAGAGTAGGCTTAGACTGCATATTAAGAAGGAATTCTTCCCTATGAGGGTGGTGAGGCCCTGGCACAGGTTACGCAGAGGAGCTGTGGCTGCCCCATCCCTGGAAGTGTCCGAGGCCAGATTGGACAGGGTTCGGAGCAACCTGGTCTAGTGGAATGTGTCCCTGCTCATGGCAGAGGGGTGAGGGACAGGGTGGGCTTTAAGGCCCTTTCCAGCACAAACCGGTCTGGGATTCACTCCTTGCCGTCTGTTTGTTCTGGCTGTGTGGTGCAGGGGGGATTGTGGGGACTGGCCTCTCTGGAGCAAGAGTAGAGTAGAAGGGGGAGAACTGTGTTAGGTTTGCACCGGAGCTGGCTCTGTGTGTGTGTCTCCAGTTGACCCCAGCATCTCTTACAAGTGCAACTCAGTGCTCTGACTGCATCAGGCAAAACAAATAGCGACTGAAATGTTGCGCTCCGTGCCGATGATTTTTAGGCATGAAGGTAACTCCTCTTGGGTCAGTGGTTCGTGTTATTTAAAATCGTGCAACTGTAGATAGCTTAATCCATGCCAAACGATGAGCAGTGCCAGCAAGGAGCCGGCTGTGTCTTACTTCTGTGTCACTGACAGTAAAAGAGAAAAGGCCTTTCTAAGCAGCATGTTGAGTAAAAAGAGAGCAATTTCCGTAACCAGTGTCACATGTTTTTCCACCCTACCTATACAGAGGAATTGGCGAGCAATTTGCCGGGAGAGAGTAAAGGTGGACTTGGGAATAGCAACAGACCTGAGCACTGCCCAGCTTGGTGCCCACCTGCTGCTGCCTCCCAGCTGCATTGGGGTCTTCAGATGCTGCAGCTCGCCGTCGCATCCCCCGTTGCTCTGCAGCTTATTCAGCACCTATGCTAAGTCATGTGTTTCACCAGGCACGAGTTCATGAATCGGTTCAACCCAAAGATATGGACGCACTGGTGAAGTTTGAGAGTATGTCCAAGGCTGAGATTTCGCTAATTAGGTGGCCCTTTTTGAACAGAATGTTGGGACTACATGGTTTAAAGCATTGTGCAACTTTTATTTGTTTTCTTTCAAAGTGTTATGTTTTATCTGCGAGTCCTAGGCAGAGCTGAAATATATTTGTGAGGAGTGAAATATTAACATTGCAGTTCTGCTGGTTTATAGAGTTTCTTACTCAAAATTCCTGTAATTCCATTTCCCTCTGCTGCTTTTTGTGCAATATGAGACTTTTCAGATTATCAGCAAGAAAATGAAGACTAATTTCACAACAGGGAATCTGATACTCTTGAGTTTAGCTGGCAATTCCCCAGGATTTCAGTCTAAAAACAGATACCTTTCTAAGGAGCCCATCTGGTTTGGTTTTGGCTTCTGTGATGGTTGTTTACTCCAGGAGCCATGAAGCATGTCAGGAGAAGAGCCAGAGGAAAGAGAACACTGAGCACTCCAGTTACCTACCCAATACCCAAAGCAAATGCAGCCTAGAGAGTCAGTCAGCCTCTTTGTTAATGAAGAGGAGCAGTTTCACTAATGAGCCGTTTCGAATCCCATTCCAAGCCAAATCTGGCTTTGGCAATTCTGTGCTGAGAATGCCAAGAATTAAATTTGGGCGTCTCTGCTCATGAAAGCAGCCTTATGTGACAGCAGCATCCATGGGACAACTGCTGTGGAGGGTCCCTTTGGATGATGCGTTGAAATCAACGCTTAACTGACGGTCTGAGGTTTGTCATTGAAGAAAACTATTTATTACCCCTCTTAATTCCTGTGCAATTTATGACTAAGCTAAAATCAAATGTTTGTTGTCAGCAAGTATTAGAGCAACTGTTTGTTAGATAAGCCAGTGTTGGCATCACGGCTCAGCTTTTCCTACCAGACTCAATTTGCCTTCAGTTATAAACTGATCTGAGGATGAAGCACATCATGTATCATCATCATATATATATATATTCATGTGTATATATATATATATAAAAATATGACATATCATGTGAGATGTATATTTGTGTGTGTGTGTGTTACATATATAACATACATCAGCATATCCCGGGCTCCTCCCCACAGTGTGGGCAGCAGGTGTGCGGGGGGATTCTGTCCCTCTGCTCAGGTGAGACCCCAGCTGTAGAACTGCCTCCAGGCCCGGGGACCTCAACACAAGGGTGTGGGGCTGCTGGAGTGAGTCCAGAGGAAGCCACAGAGATGATCTGAGGGCTTCACCCTCTCCCAAGAACTTATCTGTTGTTTATTAGCCAGTCAGGTAACTCAAACAGGGCAAGCTGTGTTGTTGTGAGTTTTTTTGGGCCACAGGGTTAACGCTGGTCTGGTATTTCCCAACTGCCAATAAATACCTTACTGTTGAAGTGAGATCTGACAAGATAAGTTGGATTTTGACTGACTGGCAGCCATTCACTTTACAGCTATAAAAGCCACCCTAAACTTTCACAAAGCAGAAATATGCTATAGATTTTTCTGGAAATGTGTGAGCAGGGACGTCTGCTTCACGGTTACTCCCCAGGGGTTAAGTGAAGGAATCTGTGTATGTTATCATCATTTCGGTGGTAAATTACGTTTGACTCCTAATCAATACTATGTCTTTTGCCATCTTTAATATAGATACCTTGATATAGTGCACTGGTTTATGTTATGCTGTTATCTACTAGTAGTTCTTCAGTTTTATACTGTGTAGTGAGTAATTCTGATTAAGATCTTTTGTCTGTTATCTCTTGTCTGTTTAATAAATAATTCATTTTTATAAATACATCTGGTTTGCTGTCATTAGAACTGTGAGCCAGGGTGATTCCTTAAATTTAAAATGCTGCCAAAATTTGGGGCTAAGGCAGGGCTTTTCTGAAGCTTCCCCTTGTCCCGTGACAGCTGGAGCCTCTCTGCTCTGGAGACCAGCTGGGAGAGTGGGGTGTGTTCAGCCTGGAGAAGAGGCTTTGGACGGACCTTCTTGTGGCCTTTCGGTACTTAAAGAAGGCTTGCGAAAAAGAGGGAGAGTGGCTTTTTAACAAAGCCGGTAGTGATAGGATGAGGGGCAATGGTTTGAAGTTGACAGATGGTGAATTTGGGTTTGACACGAGGAAGAAATTCTTCCCTGTGAGGGTGGGGAGGCCCTGGCACAGGCTGCCCAGAGAACCTGTGGCTGCCCCATCCCCGGAAGTGTCCGAGGCCAGATTGGACAGGGCTTGGAGCAACCTGGTCTAGTGGGAGGTGTCTCTGCCCATGGCAGGGGGCTTGAACTCGATGGTCTTCGAAGGTCCCTCCCAACTCAAACCATCCTATGATATGTAGTTTACAACTTTATGTGTCACAGCAGGAGCATCAGAAAGATGCAGGCAATTCCATAATGTCAGTTTTGTGTGAAAGTTGAGCCGTGCAAGTGTTTTGGAGTGAGTTGGGCTAAAAAGGGTATATAAATGGGAAAATCACTCTCTTGGGGGGAAGCTGTCTGCAAATGACTTGCAGAACTTGAGATTTTATGTATTTTTCAGGCAGAAGTGAAATTTTCAGGCCGTGTACTAATCTCGTGGAAGCTCTCGTTTATCCCCATCCAAATGAGAGATTTCTGGAGCCTGGCCTTTCTAACGCCTTTGTGTCCCAGCTTAGGTCTCAGGAATCATCCTGTTCACAGAGTTCTTCCTTGTTAAGATCCTGCCCAAACTCACCAAAAATGGACTCATTTCATGCACGTGTTTTTTGTTGTGTTTTGGGGGGTTTTACGTGTTTTTTGTGGGTTTTGGTTTTTGTTGTGGTTTTGTTGGTTTGTTTTGGTTTTTTTTTTAAATTTGCTTCTTTCAATTGCCTCAGCAAAGTTCTGGAAGAAAGGATTTGGACCCATCTTTTTCTATACTGGCAATGAAGGTGACATCTGGACTTTTGCTCAGAACTCTGACTTCATATTTGAATTGGCAGAGGAACAGCAAGCACTTGTCATTTTTGCTGAGCATGTGAGTATTTTAGTCACTATGCATCCTTTAGAGTCCTGTTCAGTGTTACTAAATTCAGCTTTCTGCAGGTCTGGAATACCGTTTCTTGCCATGAAGCTGAGTTGGACCTGCTATAAGCTTTCTCCCCATGACAGCAGATCTTCTTTACTTAATCGTGGCTTTTGAATACATTTTTTTACTATGCCTCCAAGCACTCCGGAATACAGACTGCTGTTTCAGTACAGCCTATGCCACGACTGATTTGGTTTTTTAAGTAGTTTCTACAGGCCTTGAGCTCCATGTTGGAGTAGAGAGATACTTTGGATAATATTTAATCTCTCTAACCTGCAAAGTCCCGAGCCAACCTTTCCCACACTACTCTATTAAATCAGCTTAGGCATGAAGAGATTATCCTGTTCCCTTTTGTAGGGGACTTCAGGAGAGATACACATGCTGAGAGCACACTTGGCACCCACTGAAGCAGCTTGTCATGTACAGGCCATCTACTCCTGGATCTGTCCTGAAGGTGTCTATGTATCAGGTGCCAGAGTCGAGGCACTTCCTCAGTTATGGACAAGTTAGAGGACACCTCATGCTCTGTTACCTCTTCCTATTAGTGCACACTTAGCCCAGCTCTATGGTGAAAGCAGAGAAGACCCAGACCGGCGTTGCCACAGTATATCTCTTTCGTTTCAGAGGTACTACGGGAAGTCTCTTCCCTTCGGACTTGAGTCAACACAGCTGAAGAAGGCTGCTCTGCTCACCGTGGAACAAGCCCTTGCTGACTATGCGGTGCTCATTACTGAGCTTAAGCAGCAGCTTGGTGCTGCAGACTGCCCTGTCATCGCTTTCGGAGGCAGGTAAGGGTTGTGTGGGCTCCTTCCCGTCTCTGCATCCTTTCCCAGTCAAAGTTATGCTGCCGTAGGTCTCTTCGGCTCTCAAGGAAGTTCTCAAGGCAGAGCTTTAAGCTATGCTGTTGAGAGCAGATGTGTCTGTGCCTCAGCTCCCATGAGCTCATCACCACATCCCACTCTGCTTTCCCATCAGGAATTAGTCTCCGTTTGTGGTTGCTTTGGAGAAGCACCCCTGACTGGATGTTTCTAAGCTTCTTCAATGTATGAATCATCCAGAACTGCAGAAAAAAAAATAGTTTGGAAAGTGTAAAGGGAAAATACCTGGCTTGCCAGTGATGAGCAATGGGATGATGTGCCAAAACTTGAGGAAACAAGCACTAACGGGGGTCCCTCAGTCTGCTTCATGAGGTGTTGCCTACAATGAACCTCACCTGAAATGTTGCTACGCTAATGCGTGCAGCATGAAGAACAAACAAGAGGAGCTCAAAGCTTTGGCCCAGGCCCAGAGATCTGGCACCGTTAGCAAAAGTGAAGTCTGGTAGGATAAATCCTGTGACTGGAGTGCTCTGTTGGATGCTTACAGGCTCTTCAGGAGGGTTAGGCAGTGCAGAAGAGATGAGGAGATGGCGTTGTATGTAATGGAAGGAATAGAATGTCTGGAGCTCACGGTTGGCAATGGCACGGTTGAAAGGCTCTGGGTAAGAATCAAGGGACAAATAAATAATGCAGGTGTCACTGTGGGAGTCTATTTTGGATCTCCCAGACAGGACGATTGAGGCAGGATTTACATTTGTCTTCAGAAGGAAACTGAGCTGCTGTGTTCCCACCAGAGCTCGTGTGAGCATTTGGGGAAAGGCCAGTAAGAGCACAATGTGCTGCTCATTGGCCGTAACTGGATCAACATGAGGATGAGGCACAAAGCATCACAGATATCCGTGAGTATCATGCATATCACGGAGCATGCGTGAAAACGGGAGGCATCACAGAAATCCATGAGCTTCTCGTTACCGTGGGTTAGGTGAGCCGGTAAATGTTGGCCTGAACTTCTGAGTTATTACAGTATAAGTTGTCTGTTAAAGGAAATAACTCTTGTCTCTCCTTGGCAGCTATGGAGGAATGCTGAGCGCTTACCTGAGGATGAAATACCCAAATGTTGTGGCTGGAGCATTAGCCGCCAGTGCTCCTCTGCTGTCTGTGGCTGGGCTTGGAGACCCCACCCAGTTCTTCAGAGATGTCACAGCAGTAAGTTACATCTCTTTTCAGGAGCAGTATTTTCTTCCTTTAGGAGTGCTGTTTCTTTTTTCTTTTCCAGGTGTTTAAATAGACATCTGTCTTCACATCATCACTGCTAAGCAGGGAGTGCAATTAAATAGGAACCTGCAAGAAAAAGCAGCAGCTGCAGGATGGCTAAGCACTGCCTTAGCTGGGGCAGCTCAGGGTCCGAAGATGCTGCTCCGAGCAGCACAACTCCGTGCCAGTACCTTTAGTACCGCTAAGAATTCACTTTCCCATTTCTAGTGCTTGACCATATTACAGCCTGAAATTTTTCCCTCGTGCCTGGCTGAACCCCTTTTGGATAATTTATTTTTCAAATCCTCTCCCAAAATGCTGTACTTTGCATTGGTACGAATGATTCACAGGATCTCCTTAGTCCAAGGTGATTGCATTTCAGTGAAGAACTTGGAAATCTTCATTTCATAACTAAAAATGTGCAAGGTGTCCCAGGATCACTTAAACTAAAGTTTAAATGTGGCTTTTGCAGTTTAAGGCCATGAAAGGTTTGTGTTAGAACTGACTTACATTTATCTTGTAAGGAAAGAAATGTACTGCCTGTTGTACTGAAATCTTGTGATGGTATCTGTTTTGCCTCTTTTTTGATGTGAGTTTCTAGATCTGGGTGGCACGGATGGCTTCGTATGACCTACCTTTGTTACCCCTCAGTTGGGGCTGAGGTCTGCGCGCGGTGCAGGAGCCAATGAGCGCACAGAAGTGAGACCTTTCATGCTCTTCTGCCTGGAATTAGTGCTAGGCTATAGGTCATTAAGCTGGCGTCTCTCTTTGGGGAGTTTGCAGGCTTTGATACAAGTTGCAACAAAGAAGTTGCATAGAACTTGTTCAGCGGTCCACTTAGCCAATGCTTTCTGCACGTGCTCCGGTCAGTGCCTGGTTCACTATACCGGTGTGGTCTGACATTAGCATGTGAGATGCCTCAGCGGTGATTTTTACCTTGCTACTTAGTCTTAGGTTACCTTTGGGCCACCTTAACATTCTTCTCCCCCATCCCTCTGGTCTGGAGGTGATTAATCTTTGTTGACATATTCTCGTCATTCTTGTGTTACTTTGCTGTTATTTTCCACTTCGAAGACCACACCCGTGTATGCAACTTCTGGTCTTTTTGTTCTTATTTATATACATGAACAACTTGTTTCTGTGCAGAGACTTACACAGCAGATAGCTTTACCAGTAAGTATAAAGGAAAGACTGTTATATGAAAATAAACATATTTGAAACTCCTAAGTGTGTAAAAGAATAATAGACATCTTGTCTTAGAGTTATACATTTTAAAACAAAAAATGTAATATCATTTGGTGCGGAAAAATTCATGGCGCCAGAGGCTTATGTCCAAAAAGGAGACAGAGGAGTCCTGTAATTTTATTCAAATAAAGGGAGAGGCCATGGGGCATTTCCCATGGGGTCTTTCAAATTTCTGGGGGATGCAGCCCCCTTTTTATCCTAATTTCCCGGACACATCACCCTCTTCCTTTCCCCATTGGCTGAGGTACTTGGAAGGTACAGACTTCCTGAATCACCTACTGTATGTCCCCCTCTGCTGTGCACCCCTCCTTTTTTTTTCTTTTATATAGCAAAACACTATTCATAATTCTATTAAGTCTTTGTTCTTTTTCTCTAAGTTCAGGAATTTAACATGGCCTTGGCTGAGCAACGGTCCATGTCAATTGTAACATCTTCTAGAACTGACCGTTTCTTCTGTTACTTCCCTATCTATAAGTCCCTGGCCCTATCTACAAGCAGATTCACAGTCTGTTTGTAAAGACACATTCATCTTATTCCTTTCAATTTACTCAGCTAACAGGCCCTGCAGTGGGAATTCTTCCTTGGTTGAAGCTAACTTCCTTTCAGCAGTCCTGTCTTGCTTCAGCTGTGAATATGCTGTGAGTCATTACACACCCTCAAACTTCAGTCTTTAACCTTTTCATGTGAAAAAACTTTCCAGCTAATTTAAAAATCTGTTTTCTCTGCAGCAGTAAGCCAAGCTCTGGGCTGAGCTCTTAAGCAAGCACTATGTGGTTTCAAAGTACTCCCTTCCACCTTCAGTGTGGAGGTTGCTCTGATTTGCAATTTATGCATCTGAAATCTGAATTGCTCTTCTTGCTGAGAACACCCGTGAGAGCTATTAACCCCAATGAAGGCACAAACCTTTCACGAGTTGCTGTGAAAGCCCTCTCTTCCCTCTGTCCCACCCTGTGACTTAGAGTGCATTGTCTGCACTCTGAGCCTCCAGCTCATGGAGAAGGTGACCTAAGGGCAGAAAATTGATTTTGCATTCATGTAGGACAAGGTTATATATGCCAGCTGCCTGCAGCTGGCAAAACCCCTGGTGTGAGTACTGCACATACAGCCCCTGCTACTTCCCTTGAGGTTACTGTTGCAGCAGCTGCTCAGGCCATCAGCTCCGATCACGAATCTGAATTGGGTGTGAGTCAAGAGTAAAGCTGGAAGCCTGGAGGGGAATAGCTTTCCTTGGAATGGCTGCAATTTCTCCTGCCTCTGCTAAGCCAAACAGTTTCTGGTCTGTAAGGGTCTGGGGGTGAGCTTAAAAGGGTCCTCGTGCCAGGCAGTGCCTGGCAGCAGCCCAGCAGTGCCTAGAGGAGAGCTCAGCAATCACAGCAGCCACAGCAAGCCTGCTCCTCTGTCCCAGGCCAAACTATCCCCACACTCCAGTTAGAGAGATTAGTAGGTGAAGATCAATAAGCACATCCAGAAAGATATTTGGAACTCCTAAAGGGATGCCCAGGTAAACTGTGGAAAATCCCACAATTATTTCTTTAAACGTAATTATCAGACAAAGGCAGAATTAGGAAGAAAAGAAAGGTCCCAAATCTATTTTTTAATTGAGGCTGGGTCTTTATAAGAAAAATGCCTAGCTAGTGATTTGTGGTTGCTTACCTTGCTCTAGCAGGGTAAAGGGACCTCAGAAGAGCCCTAATAATTCTTCTTTTTACAAAACACTGGTTGCCAGCCAGTCTAAATCTGCCTTACAACTTGAGAGAGGACAAAGAGCTTGAGTTCCTAGAGCCTTCAATCACAGAAACAACTTGATCCACTATAACCAACCACAGCTCTTCAAACCTAACTTAAAGTGCTTTTTCAGGATCAGCAATGGTTTTCCTAAGAAGGAGGACATGGTCATTTTGCAGGCCATTAGCAGGCTTAAGAAGAAAAGCAGATCTCGGTCTTGTACTCCCAATGCATAACTGACTTCTCCCATGACTCCTTCTCACAGACAAAGTGCAGTTTCAAGGACTCTGCTCTGTGTTTAAAAACAACAAAACCCTTATGGCCCTTGCAGCGTGACCCCCTCTCTGAGGCATGCTTCATATTCTCTTGCTGCTTCATGTTCAGCCTGATGAAGGGCAGAGTGATCTGTCTGACAGCTCATCCCAGCCAGACCTGGTGACACAGCTGCTGTTTGGCCTAAGCTGTGCAGAGTGTTGGCTTCTGCAGAGACATGCTGACTGAAGGGCAAGGCAGAAGCACTGGTGCTGCTGCCCCTGGAAATGCAGATGAGGTGCTGACCAGTGGGCCAATAACCCCTATCATCTTTTGGTCCTTCTGGCAGTGTTTTCCGTTGCAGCCTCTTCAAGTATCTCCTCTGGGAAACCGTTATCTCATATCTTTTCTGTCCCTTCAGGATTTTCAGAAGTCCAGCCTAGGATGTGTCCCAGCTGTCCGTAAAGCCTTCCAGCAGATCAAGGACCTGTGCCTGAGTGGAGGTAAGAAGAGAGCCCTGCAGATGGCTCCCAAGGGCAGTCAGCATTCCCAGCCACTGGGGAAAAAAGTTGATACAGCTTTACCTCAGCTACTTGTTCAGATAAATCAGTGCAGTTGCCCACGTGGCTTCCTCTTTCTGCTTGCAGAATTTTTTTTTTTTTTTACTAACAGTTTCAGTTAGCATTAAAATTGGTAACCAACACTAAAATATAAGTAGCTCTGTGGAGCTTTGCACAGTGTTAATGAAACCATTTTTTTCTGCACCAAAGTGCAAAACCACTTGCAGGTGAAAACCACCAGTATTTTATGTGGCTAGTAAAGCCACATGTTTCACCAGATACTTGTCCTCAATATCCACACCATTAAAAGCTGTTCTGGTGGATATGACAGCTGTGTGGCTCAGCTCACTGGACAGATCTGAGAAATATCTGGAGGGCAGTCTAGGTCCTGAAGCAATCATCCAAGTCCCTTCCATCTCCAGTCTTGGACAGTTAGGACAGACTGGTGAAGACCTCTGAAATGGCTCCTAAGTAGGCCGGACCAGATGCCATGGGCTGATGCAGCATCTCCTGGAAGCTGTGCGTGGTGTTGGGGCAGATGTGGTGGCTTCTGGGTCTGTCTTGAGCTTTGGTCTGTGATGCTGCGTGTCAGGAGCCATATGCCTCCCAGCTGTTGCTGCTGCTGGTCCTGGAACTGGCAGAGGAGCCCAGGGTTCTAAATGCCATTTTATCTTTGGGTCACAGCAGGAAGAATGTTACTGTTAACTAGTCAAGCTCTTCCAGCTCTGCCTGGGGCCATGCTTCCTGCAGCTGGGGGTAAGGTGCTCATATTTAAGGCTTAGGCCTTCAAGTGTGTATCCAGAGTCAGGTCCCAGGCCGTGGGTTTCCAAGCAAAAACAGCCGTGCTCCAGTGGTCAGATGTAGAGCAGGATGGGGACAGGAACTGTGACTCCAAAATGTGGAGGATGAAAATGAAGGGAGCAGCTTTCCACAGCAGAAAAGCAAAGGTGTATGGGTAGATCTTGAAGGAATGTCTTCAAAGATGAATTTCCTGACTCCAGCTGACCTCTGCATCCCGTTGACGTTTGAAGGCATGTCTTGAGAGTCCTGTGCGAGGACTGTTCTCACTTGGCAGTTCTTACTGCAGATGCACCACCCTCCTCCCAAGGAGNTTTTTTTTTTTTTGTGGGGGAGGATGGTGTTTGTTTTAGGTTTTTTTAGTTGGTATTTTTTTCTCCCTGCCATTTTTTCCAGCTTTTGAATCTCACTGGGTCATATATGCTGTACCTTGCTCTACTGCATGAGAGCTTGCCTGGGGAACCTGCCTTGCAGGACACAGCAGCCCTGCCAGGGAAGGGGCGTGCAGGCGTGAGCGGCCATCAGGGCACTGGCAAGGACAGGCTGTACCAAGGTGCTCTGCTCACTGTTTCGGCTGGGACCAGTTCTGTCCCAACAGGTGCTGATTCCTCCAGGCTCCCCAGGGAGGTAGCAGTGGCTCCATGAGGGGCAGAGCATGGGCTGTGGGCCACACGAGGTTGTGACACTGCTCAGGGAGGCTGTGCCTGAACATTCCATTCACGTGTGTAAATTTAGATGTAATGTGTCCTTTCCACTAAAAACCTCATCTTACATTACAGCATCTTCTTACTCCTGAGCGAAACAACATGCTGAAGCTTGGTGTTACTTTCCTCTGTTGTTGTGTCTTTTATTTTCCTTTCTTCTGCAGCCTATGATGAGATCAGCAGCAAAATGGCCACGTGCAATAAGATCTCTAACAAGGAGGATGTTTACCAGCTGTTTGGGTTTACTAGAAATGCCTTCACCATGATGGCCATGATGGACTATCCATACAAAACCGACTTCATGGGTCACCTCCCTGCCAATCCAGTGAAGGTGAGGACATTGGTGTGAGTGGGTGCCTGGAGCTTAGGACACCGTGAGGCACACACCATTAGTGACGGTCACGGCAGTAGAGGTGGATGTTGCGGCCCTTCCAGTCTGACAGTAAATCTACACAATTGAAACTTCTCTGTGATGGTGACTGCTGTGTTTGAAATGTGCTTCTGTGAGGTTTGCTGGAGTCACTCCTACCCTGCTCTGCCTTTACCTTAGACACAAAGACCTGTGCAAGCTTGTTCACTTAAGCTTTTAAATACTAAAAACTTGTAGCTTTAAAAAATGAAAAAAGAAGTTTTGTTGTAGCCCATCTCAACGTGCTTTCAGAGGTGTGTTTTTCTTGGTGCGTAGGGATGGAGATGAAAAAATCAGGCTCTTTTTTAAGTATTGCCCAGGAAGCTGACATACCTCAGGTATAATGCAGAAAAAAACCTGCTGCTATGGAGACTGGGGAACGTGTGAACTTTCAAGAGAATCAGAGATGGCAAAGTGTGGGAAAAGAGCCAAGTTCTCAGGGGTTTACAAAGGTCTCTAAGACACCAGCTGCTTTTGAAAGGTACCAGCTTTGATCCCAGATCTCCAGAGGCTGTTGCAATTCTTGGTATCTTCCGGTGTGTTGTCAAGCCCATGGGACTTCATTTGCCTCTGGCTTTGTGGCATTTAGAGTTCTAGTCCTACCTGGAGCGCACTGTGCAAGAGGTCACACGGGTTCTGCTGCACTGGGACTCTGGACATGCTGCCTCTGGCTCCACTGGGCACCCAGTTTCCTTCTAGGGTCTGTTTAATGACCTCTAAAATGGAAGTAATTATTCTGCACATTCCCTCCACTCCCTGAAAAGGGCATTAAAATATTCTGACTATAGGAGGAATTGTTGTGTATCACCATGGCCCCTCCACAGCTCCCTAACTTGGTGAAGGAACTGTCTGCCGTTTTCCTGTCTTCTTGCTTCTATGTATTTTGTTGCTACAGGGGAGAAAACGAAAAACTTCAAGACCTGTTGCATTAAGCCCTTGGAAAGCCGCTGAACCATAAAATGTGTAAATGATAATTTTAATCAGTCTTCCAGCTTAGCCCTTCCGCAAAGCAACCGGTAACTGTTCTATCTGCCATTTGCCTGTAATGTGTCTCACCCAGGTCGGCTGTGAACAAATTATGGCCCACAAAGACCCAATTGAAGGCTTGGCTGCTCTTGTCGGTGAGTTAATATTATCAGTTTGATCTTTTACGTACCACCACGTGTTCTAGAAGCACCTATCAGTAGAGCTGTCACATTACTGTGTCAGGGAAGCTGGTATGACTCTGATATCCCTCTGGGACATTTTGCCCCTTTTTGATTTTGTCTGTCAGGATGTCTCAAAGTGGCCCATAGGTTCATTCTCTCACCTTTCCCAACTTATTTTTATTATGTTTCTCAGGCATTGCAGCCCCATAGCCTGTTGTCTGTCCATGAGATGTGGGTTTCTGAGATACTTAGTTCTTTTCTAGAAGTTTACCCGTACTCTGGCTCCAGCAGTAACAGGCTCGGTGCACATTCACTGAAGGAAGTTTCCTGGTCTACTTGTTGAGGACAAGGTTGTAATCACAGTGTCCTCTGATCTTAATCCAGGGGCAATGCAATCTTAAATACATTGTGTATGCACACATATACATTTATCTCTGTGAGCACTTACTTTGTCAGACAGCAGTGTTTGTAACGAAATTACAAACAGAGATAGAATTCAAAGAACTTTTGAAGAGTTCCTCATAAAATCTCTCAAATTGCTTATTAAAAATGAGTTCTACATTGGTCATTATTCAGAAAAACAGGTTCTGAATGACACCAAAAAAAAAAGATTTAAGGAATTCTTACAGGTTTAATGCAATTTAGTACGACTGGGAGCTATTTTTTTTTTTTTGTCCAAATAATGTAGGTGCACCAAGTCAGAAACGTACCAATCCTAAATCACTGCTAAAGATGTGCGGCTGGCAGCTAGAAGAGTTGTTAAAACACTTATATCTTGGCAAACACTGTCAGATCTGCTGGATTTATTCACATGCTACTTCTTCTGTGAGGCAGAGTGGGAGTCTTGTTTCTTTGAGATGAACGAGCCAAGGGTGGATTTCTTCCTCCCGGTTGCAGGGGAGCACCTCCTGCCTCTCCCTGTCTCCCCAGCTGCATTCACTTGGTGGAGTTTAATCATGCAAGAGGAATGATCCACCAGAACTTTAGGCAGGGGACCGGCTTTTCTCCATACTTGCCCCTCTGTGTCATACAGGAAAACACTGTCTTTGTTCTGCATGTGCTGCAGCAGCCCACCTCCTGCTGGGTAGAGTGTAGTGCCATGGGCTGTGATGCTGAACTGGCAACAGGTGAATGGGGACAGCATTAGTGTTGTCCACTGATTGCTTCCAGGAGAATAATGCTCTGCCTCCTTAATGTGAATCCATTCCTTCAGCTGCAGAGAACCGGACCGGCACTTACCCATCATACCATGTCTCAAGTGGTATTGCTGTCACTTCAGGTTTGCTTGGTTCACGATAGAGGAGACCAGTGTCCTAACATCTGTTTGAACATTGTAGGGCTCAGGGTGCCAGATTTTTGATCCACATTTAGCAATCAGAGCCTCAAAAGAAACTGACTAAAATACCAGAATGGCATGGCTTGGAAGGAGTTTTCTTCTTGGGAAATCAGAGGAGTAAGCTGAGCAAGGTGCCAGAGGGGCCTGCTGAACCTGGCATAGCTGAAGCCCTGCCTGCTATCCAGGCTTTTAACCCATTACAAAGGAAATTGTCTAAACAGGACAATATTGCATTGAACTGGGGGCAATAACCAAGTTTGTGTCATCTGGAGGAATTTGTCAGCCCCCATGTAAAAGCTTTGCCATAAAGCTGGATTGTAACCTCGCACGGTTACACGCTCTGTGAGCTCTGTCCCATCCTTGCGCACTCATTCAGCCCTTGGCTTGGTTTTGGCCATGAAGTTCGTGTGGGAGGTGGTGGGTGAGACAGCAAAGTTACTGACTGGTTTTGTGCTGTGTTCCCACCTGACAGGGGTGTTCTACAACTCCTCTGGCTTGGCACAGTGTTATGACATATACCAGCTGTACCAGTCCTGTGCTGACCCCACGGGCTGCGGCATCGGCTCGGACGCAGAGGCTTGGGACTACCAGGTAAGCGGTTGGAGCCACCAACAGGTTTTAGCTGCTGTCCTGGTTATGCCCCTGCCCCGTGACAGCTCTTGTGCTTCTCTTAGGTTTGCACAGAGATCAACTTAACATTTAACAGTAACAATGTGACAGACATGTTCCCTGAGATGCCCTTCACAGAAGCCATGCGCGAGCAGTACTGTTGGAACAAGTGGCGTGTGAGGCCACGAGCACACTGGCTGCAGACAAACTTCTGGGGAGAAGGTGAGTTGTGCTGATTGCTTGTCCCTTTGTGTTACCCTGTTTCACTCTGTCCAGCTGAGCCCCATGAGGACAGGCACAGCACACTAATGGCAGAAAGTCACAGCCTTGTGCTGACTTAAGCCAAACAGACTTTTCTGTATCTCTTTGGGACAGAAGAGAAAAACATAAAAACTACCAATAATTTGTCCAATTCTTCGATATTTTCTGTGCTTGGCCATGTTTGCTGCAGAAGCCAAATACATTTGGATAACTGGGTGGGAAGACCTCTCAATTATGAACTCTCTGAATTTCAGACTTGAAAAGTGCAAGCAACATCATTTTTTCAAATGGAGACTTGGACCCATGGGCTGGAGGTGGGGTAAGCATATGCACTCCTGCACCCTGAGCACAGAGCAGCCTTTGCAGGTGACATACCACCCTCCCTCCCTTTCAGAGCTGCACTGGTGATTCAGTTTTAGCCTGAGTTTCTGTGAGCAGCTGTTTCCTGGTGAACCACTGAGGAATCTCGGGACTGATGACAGACACACTGAGTAGTGTCCATCAGCCAGGAATACTGATGGAACAAATGTGGCTTCACTAGTGCAGACACAGCAGGACCTTCCTTAGCCCACACCCAGGGTCTGAACCACAGCCTGGTGTGTTTCTGCATCCACACGTGGTCTCAGTGCTGTCGGCCACATGCTCCTGGCTCTCTCCAGTCCCAGCACACTTGGTGAGACCGGGTGGGTGCTATGAGCAGCAACTCGAACCAAAACATATTTTGTCTTAGACCCAACAAAACTTCAGAGTGCTGTCAGTTTAAAATTTAAGAACAAAAATGACCCAGGACTGGATTTCAAGTTAATTGAGCTCCTGATTAAATACAGAAGCTCCTTATTTTAGGCTGGCTTGGAATCCCAGCTGCAGGAGCAACAGGCTGCTTAGGGTGCATGGGCCCAAAGGAGACCTAACTTCGAACTGCCTGTGCTGTAATCAGCTGAAAGTTCCCACCTTGGGGAAAACATTCACTTCATTTGAGAGAGGTGATCTGGTTCATTCAGACTGTTAGCTGTGGATACCAGCCGTACCAAGGATGTCTTCCCATGCTTTTCCTCAGTCTTGCCCAGATCATGTTCCACTTTTCAGAACTCATGTTCAGTTCTTCCCAGTAACTTGGTGAGAATTGGTCTTTGCTCCTTCTCCTCCCAGATAAACAGCAGCCTCAGCCCTTCACTGATTGCACTGACCATTAAAGGAGGTGCCCATCACCTTGATCTCCGGTAAGTACCTAACTCACCTTTGGCTGGCAAAATCCTGATGGCCCTCAGCATCAGGGTATTTGATCTCAGCAAGCCACAGCCCAAACAATCAGGAGATACTTTAGAATCACGGAATCATAGAGTTGTTGAGGTTGGAAAAGACCCCTTAAGATCATTAAGTCCAACCATCAACCCATCGCCACCACTGTGTTCACCACTAAACCATGCCCTCGAGTGCCACATCCACAAGTTTTTTGAATGCTTCCAGGGATGGTGAATTCAACATTCCCCTGGGCAGCATGTTCCAGTACTTTACAACCCTTTTCATGAAAAGATTTTCCCTAATCTCCAGTCCAAAGATCTCCTGGTTCAACTTGAGGCCGTTTCCTCTCATCCTGTCCCTTGTTACCTGGGAGCAGAGCCTGACCCCCACCTGGCTACAGCCTCTCATGAGGGAGTTGTAGAGAGCAAGATGGTCCGCCCTAAGCCTCCTTTTCTCCAGGCTGAGCTCCCCCCAGCTCCCTCAGCCATTCCTGGTGCTCCAGACCCTTCCCCAGCTCCGTTCCCTTCCCTGGACCCGCTCCAGCCCTTCAAGGTCTTATTTGTCAAGAAGGACCTGAAATTGACCTCAGGATTTGAGGTGTGGCCTCACCATTGCCTAGCACAGGGCAAGTACTTAAAGAGGATGGGTACCGGGCTGTTGCAGCACAGGGCTCCAGGGATGCTGAGCTGTGCAGAACTTGGCACTCAGCTCACCTACTGTCATTAGGTGATGTTCTTGCACAGGGGTTGGCACAAGAGACAGCCTGCAGCAATGAGTCACGTGAAGCAGTCCGGTGCCTCCTGGCATTAGCCATCTGCCATTAGGCCTGGAGCAGAGGGGGCAGCAGCCAGCAGTGCAAGGGCAAGCTTGGGGCTGCTGCCCAACTGCACCGGGGATCTGACGCTGCAACTTGGTTTCCAGGGCGTAAATGTGAAGCACAAACCAGTCAGTCTCTGTCCTTAAGATCACAGGCTCTGCCGGCATAGGAGGCAAAAACCCGCTGTCCAGTAACTGACACTGCTCTGCTTTCCCTAGGGGACGCAACCCAGCCGACCCCCCGTCTGTCACGGAGGTGCGCAAGCTTGAAGCCGGGATCATCAGCAGCTGGGTGAAATCCGCAGGCATGGAGCGGATGCGGGAGCAGCATGCAGGAGCTGCAGCAGGCAGCCAACCCTGAGCCCGTCCATCCCTGCAGCCCCTGGGTGCAGCTGCCACAGGACAGAGCAGCCTGCTGAGCTGGTTCTAGGCTGGCTGGGACACTATTCTCTCCTCTGCCATGATGGTGGGAACTCCCTTTTCCAAAGCGTCCCACCTACACCTCATTGAGCATCAAAAGAAACGCAAAAGGCCAAATCACTGACAGAAGCCAAAACCACATTGTCTGGGCTCCGTGCTTGCCTGCTCAGAATGAGCTGTTACAAAGGGCAGCAATATGAAAAGCTTGCCTGAAAGGTCCAAGAACCATCACAGCCCTGAACAGGATCATTGCATGAGGCCCCTTAAGGTTGAAACAATTATTTTTAGAGAAAAAGGAAATATAGGAGGGCTAGTGGAAGAACAGAGGTACGGTCATGACTGACACAGGGTCATGATGAGCTCCACTAGTGACCAGCTGTCTAAAACAGACTATCAGTCTAAGCCATGGTTGTGGGTGGGGGTGTTTTAGTTTTGGTTTTAACTTGTGCAAGAGATTCCAGCTGCTGAGATAAAGATTTACACAAAGGAATCCTTTGTGCACTGCTGTCATTTAAGTGCTGTTTATTGGTGACCAATAAAGCACACTTCCACTCAGACATCTTCAGAGGAACTAGATTGGTTCAGTTGGACCAACAGGCTCAGCTAAAAGACAAGACATGTTTGGGAAAGTGACAGTTTATTCTTCTCTCCTTCAGCTCATTAGGAAATGAATTATTACTCTCAAGCCAATCGTAAGGCAAAAAAAATATCACACAGACTCCCACAGCCCCATTTGTAGAATAGATTACCTTAAGACTTGTGTACAACTTCAAAACCAGAAAATTTTTGGTAAGCATTTATATGTATTCCATTTTCTAAGAAATCTCTCTTGCCTCAGTCAGGCAGCTCTCTAGGTGAAATACCGAACCCTGGGAGTTTTACAGCCCATAGCACAGTCATAATTAAAGGTTCAAAATTAGCTTTGTTCAAAGGCACAAGGCCAAAGCAACACAGGTCAGCAGGCCCTGGATACTGTGTCACTGAATTTTTTCATTTTTTTCTTTAGTCTCCCATTTTAAGTCTTTAGCTTTTAGCCAAAGCTCAGCTCCTCAGCAGCACAAACCTGCTTCTCAAACAAAAAACCTGAAGGTGTTTCCTTCCACATTTCACCTGCACTATCCTCATTTGTTGTTGTGCCAAAGAAAACAGAAGCCTTGGCAGCAAATCAGTTGTGCAGCCAAAGGCCATAGTGACTGGATTCCGCTGCACTTGTAAGTGAGGAGCTTGTTGCCAGAGTTACTGCTGGCATGTGAACGGGAGGAACGTTAACATTCTGCACTGACTAGTCATGTCCTGTCAATCCCAGGACAGGGTCCCTCTGACGACAGAAAAATGTGCATTTAAATAATTTGTAAAATTTCTCCATTTCCATTAATACATGGAATGATAAATATTATCTAAAAGACTTAAATACTGGTCCCAAAAGTAACATGTAACTCCAGCAAACAGAATGAATCATCATAAAACGAATAAAGATGCATCTTACTTTACAAATCAAAGGTTACAATTACAATAAAATACCTCCCTCAGCCACTAGAAAATGAACCATTAGAGTCAAATTCAGTCAGCTCCATTAACGGCCAGGGACCCCTGGATTTAGTGGGGACTGCACCTCCTGGCCCTGCCCATCACACCCCCTCCCATGGGGGAAACAGACTTTCAGTGAGACCAACCTTTTCCAGAAATATGAACAATCACATTTCTGAGATCTCATCCATGAATACAGGACTGTCCAAATCCAAAAGGAAAAGCACTCCAGAAAGCTCATTTCCACATTCATGGCTTAAAATCTGTAAGTGTGCACATATAAAAATGAAAGATCCCAGGGCTCCTGTAAGATTCTTAAAAAACCTGGGTCTATTTTGTTTTCAAGTAACAGAAATTAATTTCTCCAATTCTACTAGGGCCTAGAACTGCTGTAATACCTTTAGACTGTCTGCTTTTAACACTACTACTGAAAATACTCAATGTACTCCTATGGGAAAAAAAAAATAATTGAAAATTTCTCCACAGTCCAAGAAATTATGAATAACAAGAACTTTGCTGTACAGTTGTAAGCTTGTTTTGAGTCAACAAACACCCATGATGTGATATCTGAACAGGAAGGGACGGAAGGAGGCTGATACCCAATATGCTCACAAGCTTTCCCAGTGCCCAACCTCAGAAAGCAGCTTTCAGTCAGAATACCTGAGTCTAACTGATGCAAATAAGATGTAAAATGCACATGTAGTTTTACTTGCATTTCACATTATTTCCTGCATCCCTGCAGGTAAGTTAAAAAACTGCATTGCCTCTACAAAATTATATACCACTTTGAGCCAAACCAGCAGCAAATTCTCTTTTCACCATTCATTTCAGCCACAGCTTGAATAGACTGTTCAAAGTGCTCTACGAAACTAAGACACTATACAACAGATACTCTGCTGCCTCTTCCTTCTCCTAAGGTGATGCAGCATAGCTCGGGAGTTTGGAATGAGATCGGAGTACCAGCAGCAATACTGACAGCTTCTCCCTGGGACAGCACTACAGCTCTGTTTATTCCACTTTCCACCTGAACCACTGTCATAGTCTGACAAAGGAATGGCTCTGTAATCCAGTGTTTCAGTGAATCCAGAATAAACCAGAAAACTGTAGGCTTATTCCTGCTCTCCAGGAACAACCCTGTGCCCTAAGACGACTCGCTGTAGTCCCAGTATTTAATGAGCATTTAGTAACACTGACATAAGTGTGTTCTGGGTCACCAGAGCCCCGAGAATGTCATGGTCCACGCTACAATTACCTTCTGAACCTCATCAGTACCAGGCAAACCAGTTTCATATGGCACAGCTTTGCCCATCCCAGAACCAGGGATTAGATTTAAGACTGACATGATTTCTTCAAACTAGAGATGCTTTTCCCAAGCTTTTGTTTGTCGTTTGAAGTCAAAAAAGGTGCATTATAGCATCTCTCCTCAAACCCTGAAAAATAAAGTGACTTGAAGATAAAAATGCCACCACTGGAAGATCCACTGATGCAGAGTCTATGCTGGCACCCAGATAGGGAGTGGATGAGCCTCTGTGTTAAAGATGTATTTGTCAAGGTTGATTAAGTCTATGTCATCTGAAAACAGCAGAAACATGTATTTGAGTGTTTCCCCAAGGAAGAAGCTCTCCATTTTATCCCGTGGCTCTGGATTACTGGGATTCTGAACGTTGTTAATGGAAGTATAACCACCTGTAGGAACCTGTGGGAAAAAAAAATTGTATCTTTATATAACCTAAAATAATTTTTTACTTCTTAACATCCAGATGCACTTGGAGAAGATAAATGCTAAGAAAGAGATCATCATGTTTTCATGATGAAACCATTTTCATGATGAAACCATTTCATACTTGGTTTTCATTTACATATAAAGCTTCAGTAACAAAAAAAAACCCAAACTCATTGCATTTTTAAACAAACCAGAACGATAAATGAAGCAAAATATCCATCTGTACTTCGTGTAGAGAAGTACTACAAAGAACATCCCTTTGAAGTTTTTGGACAAATATACAGAAAGGAACCAGCGATTTCTACATTAGAGCTGGCCCAAGCCTTGTATCCATTTCTCTTAAGAGCAGACCACTGATATTTGGTACCACAGTTTCACAGCGTATCAGTGACATCTCCATGAGCACTGCAGTCAGAATGAATAGAAAAACCTTCTATTAAACCATTAACGCCATTTTGTGCTAATTTTTTTTCTTTGTCATTTTTAATTGAAGAGTTCTTTCAATCTAGCCATGTCCTTCTCAGCTTCCGAAGTCTAAAAACTAGAGATTCTAACACTTTGATAGCCTTGCCTACAGCTTCTGCATTTCACTTTTTCATCAATGTGATACAAGTTCTTTCACTATATGGACTAAGCAGTGTATCTCAATCTGTAAGAAACTGATTTTTCTGTATATACTTACAAATTCCCCCCCAGTTATCTGATGAAACACAGTATGTTTTCAAAGTTGGTGTTACAAAGCAAGTGAGCAAATACAGTCCTGACAGAACAAGGTCAATATAAGCTGGCGTTACCCGGGTGTATCTGTTGAAATTCTGCAAGATTTCCCAGCCCCAGTCTTGGTATTTCTTATCACCAGTGAATCTGTACATATAAAAAAGGCTTTCCACAGTTTCTGGTCGCAATAAGTTGTGCCTGTCTGCAGGCTGCAAGAGAAAAAATGGCAAGAGTATTTCAGACAGAAAATCTCCTCAAGGATACGTGCAGGGAGAAAAATAATTATTCCCATCTCCATCTGCTCCTAAGAGTTTGCTACACCTAAGTCAGCTTCTAAATATACTGCTGGGGTAACTAAAACCAAAGCCTAGGGTACAGCTAGAAGGCAAGGCAGCAAAAGAATTAACTGCTCTACAACAAACCCCATCCCTCATATCTGGCCAGAGGTTCAACAGCAGAATAGAGCTACGGAGAAATCACGGAATTGGAGCTCAGGCCAGCTATCTGCTCACCTTGATTTCCACATCCTTGTGGCCCTTCTGTGCATGGAGGTTGAAGTGTACGATCTCTGGGCTCAGGCCTGTCTCTACTTGAGCATACATCTGGTAGCAGGTTTCTATAAGAGCTTCAGCCAATTTCATATGATCAGCAGCCAGTCCATTGTGAGCTCCCAGTGCTAAAGTACCCGGCAAGAAGCAAACCAAGTGATCCTGCAAGACAAGACAACTCTTACTGAGAAGTTACACATCAAACAGCAAGGGGAGGTAAGGGGAGCATGAGTGTACCTTTGTCTTTTTAATTTTTTTATTCTTCTTCAAAACACATTTCTGGTACCAACAACTTGAGGATAACTTTTTAACAATCTGATGTAATGTAGCATGAGGCAGGCAGCATTATTACAGAAATCATTAATTTCAAAAATGTACAAGAATGCATTTTTATGACAAGTTTCTGAAAAAAAGGTCTCAGGTCATGTCGAAGGGAAGGTGAGTGTCTTTTGGTTTACCAGAAGCATACATGTCATATCAGCTCATGCAGGGGGTCAATAGAACCACCTAAAGGTTTGGTTGTCCTCATTCTGGGGCTAATCTACCATTGATATAAGAAAGTAAGCACTGCAGATTAATGTCACATATGGGATCTCAAATGATTCTCAACATTTGGAATCAAAGCTCAGGTCTCATCGCCCAAAAACACAGTAAAACCACTCTGATGCCCCTGTATGGACCTTTAAAAGCTTTGTCCAGTCCTTAAGGAAAGTTAAGAGTTGTGAAGGTCAGCATAGACATAGGAGCCAAACATCCCCCATTTTTCCAGCTGGCCAGGGTAAGAGACCTGTCCAGCCTTTCACCCAATAATAATGGATTAAAACCAAAATTCTGACTCCCTTAAACAGAAGAAAGTGTTCTGACACGTACAGACACCTAAGCCAAATGTATCTGTCTCAATTCAGTTCTGTCCTATCTTGGGATGGGGCAGCGCCCTCTACCCAAAACCCAGACTCTGGTCTTATTCACAGCAGGTTTTTTGGAGAGCTTTTGGGAAATTCAGATCCAAGAAGGACATGCTGAAAACGAGAACTGAGTATCTTAAAAATACTACATCAGGAAAGGCTATACATATATTAATAATACATCACTTGTCTTTCAGACAAGCCACACACACATACAATACCTGCACTTGCATGAGGTTTTTAACTGAAAGATCTTAAAATGCACAACTTAGGAGCAGAGGGTTAAGATCAATCAATTTTCCCTACAGCAAACAGCATACTGTTTTACTCAAGAATCTTCCAGGCAGGAAAATAAAAAGATGTCATTAATGGACAGAAACCTCCAAAATTATTAATTTTTTTTTTAACCCTGTAATACAATATTAGATGACATGCTTCTTTTGAAGGCAAATCTGAAAACACAGGTGTACAAGTGTCTACATATATTTTTGAATTATGGAAAATGAGTAATACATAAAATAGGTATTGTCTCAACAACTTCAGACACTGGAATTTTATGACCAGAACAGAAAAAAAGAAAAAAACAGAAAGAAAATTTAATTCCAGCACCAAAATGTTCAGTCTTGAAGGAACAAAATGGGTTTACTAGAGTAACTCACAGAAAAGGCCCCCGGTTTGCACATGTGCTTAGTATCTACAAGGCAGTTACTAATTACTGCCACCACACTGGACAGATGTGTATGTATATGTAGTCCTGGGGTTTGGGTTTTTGTTGGTTTGGGTTTTTTTTTCTTTAGAGAGGGAAAAGCTTTGCATTTGCCTTTGTGTTGGGTTTTACTTCAATTTTGTAATGGTTTTCCTGTTTTCTTTTGCAGTTGTATTTCTTACCATCTTGGCACTGAAATGGCCATGAGCAAGCTCTCCTACAAAAGTAAGCTTCTTGGGTTCTGATCTCTGAAGAAGATGCTTTTTCACTCCTTCTATGGCTCTCATATAGTCTTCCAACAGCCTGTGAAAAAAATCATTCCCAGCTGGCTCACATGCACACAGTCAGAACATATTTGATCATAGCTGATGTTCAGCACAATCTTCTAGGCGACTGTTACTTCAGTCTAAAGAATAATATTTAACTAAACGTGAAAACTTAAAAAAACCCCTCAGTAACCATCAACATGACATTAATTGGTTGTCACTACCATGCAGCAATACTGGGTTTACTTGAAAAGTAAATAATACTACTTTAATACTTATTCAAATATTAAAGAAAGCACCTGCAACTGTTTCTAGGCAATAACCAGATTTTATTTCAAAAATCCTTGGAAGCAGAGTTATTGAAATCACAGAAAATCTAGGCTGGGAAGGACCTCTTGGAGGTCTCTACTTCAACCCTCTGCTCTGAGGCAGACTCAGTTACATTGGGTTGTCTGAGTGGTTATTCAAGCAATTTTTTAGTACCCCCATCCAAAGATGGAGATTCAAAGAGTTTGAGCAATCTTTTCCAGTTGACCTCTCTCATTGTGAAACATTGTTGCACAGTATTTAATTTGATTTTTCCTTGTTTTCACATACTTTCAATATGGAAAACAACCTGTTGATTAATACCATTGTGAGGCTCACAAAATGCCACTGTGGTCCCAAAGACACCGGTTCTCCATTTACAGTGAGGCGAGGCTTGGAAAGAGCAGTGATGAAAGCTTTGTTTGTAGAAAGGCATCTGCTCTGCACACAGAAATGCCTCCAAGAGGCACGTTTTTGCTCTGTCTGCATTAAACTCCTTGAAATTAACAAGTCTAACATAATTAGCTTGTGTGCAGACTTGTCTTGAAGGAAAGCTTCTTTTCCAACATCTTTAACTGCTCCTTGCAAACACTCTTCCACTAATGCAGTACAGATAAAAGAAACGTATGAGACTTGTAGAGGGACTTTTTACAAGGGCATGTAGTGACAGAGCAAGGGTCTTTAAACTGAAAGTAAGTAGATTGATACTGGATATTAGGAAGAAGTTCTTCCCTGTGAGGGTGGGGAGGCCCTGGTACAGGTTGCCCAGAGAAGCTGTGGCTGCCCCATCCCTGGAAGTGTCCCAGGCCAGGTTGGATGGGGCTTGGAGCAACCTGGTCTAGTGGAATGTGTACCTGCCCATGGCAGGGGGTGGGACAGGATGGGCTTTAAGATCTCTTCCAACCCCAACCGGTCTGGGATGCTGGAATTAAAGAGAAGATAACACAAACATCAAACTTCTGTCTCCTTTCACCCTTCACTAACAAACCCAGAGCAAACAGAGACATCACTGTTGAAAGGAAATGCCCACAGTATTTCAGAAGTGTCTAATTATACTCAGTATCTATTGCAAAGACTTAATTCTCATCTCCTGTCTATGACACTCCTCACATTTGATGACCTGCGGAAGAAAAGGTTTCCACTCCGTGGAGAAGGAGTTTTGAGACTAAGGCTAAGTCTCCTCATGTTCTTTCATCAAGTTACCAAAGGTCCCTCTTTCTGCTTAGCTTGCTTTTAAAAACAGTGATAAGTTCAGCTGACTCTTGGGCACATGCATTATTTTTCTTTAAGCAGCAAACTACAACAGAATTTTACAGCTCACCTAATTCTCACACCAGTATGAGAAGTGTAAAGAACTTACTCATTTTCTTTCTTTCCACCCTGAATCCACTGCTTGAGCAGATACTCATAGTAGCTGTCAGCTCTGGCTCCCAGAGTGTAGACCCCCAGGTGGGTGAACTGCCCGCTGTTGGTGTTTATGAACATAGGCACGAGGCCATCGTTTTTCCCTGAGAGAGCGTGAACATGCTTCATCACCTCATCTACAGCTTTCTACAAGAAAGAAAATGGCAAACATAAATTATAGGTATAAATGAGGTACAGAACTGTGTCTAGTCACTATAGTCCAGTAACAAATCTGTAACTTTGCTTCCCCAAATTAGCATCAGGGACATCAGTTCAGCGAGAGCAATGTATTAAATTCAAGATTTCAAACTTTTGGACTCTTAAAATATGATGTTCTGGGTATGTTCAAGTACTCTGAAGCAATTATAACTGTTTCCTTTCCTTGAAGGCAAGCCCACTCAAAAGCCAGTACTACAGCACGCAGATTTACTCAGATTTGCAAAGTAGAAGTCCAGCAAAAATAACAACTACATGAATCTATTTAGCAATAGCTAAGGTTCTTTAAATTACTGCATTCTTCAACACTGAGCTGTGGATACAGTTCAAAATAATAACATCAGCAAACAAAACCAAAAGTGGAAAATATTATTTTCTCTGAAATTATTTTTATTTCAACTAACTATTCCCTATACGGTGACCTGCTCTCAGACTTTTATCTGTTGAGTGACATTTTAGTTCCTTGGATGGTAACATTTCGGTTTTGTTCTCTGCATATAGATAATGGTATCAGGAAACCACGCTGATTTTTTTTTTTTTTTAAAGTTAAAAGCTGTTTCTGAGGAAGAAAAATAGTTACTCATCTCCACTACTACTTTTGGTATTCAATAAAACAATCAGAATATTTTGTTTCTTTTTCTTCCCTAGTCTAGAGTTTCACAACTTATTTATAGGTAAACTTACAGACTCCTGAGACCGTGAGTACTGATGGAGAGTCAGTGGTGGAGCTGCAGAGAAATGGAAAAAGAGAGAGACATCAACTGATTCTTCCGTACCTGGAATTTCTCATCTCCAGTCAGACGAGAGAGCTCCCTAAACTCCAACTGAATGCTGGTCACCTCTGCCACAGTGCTGTCAGATGTCCAGCGAGGGGGATGTGCAGTGCCCCGACCAATGTTGACATCAGAATATGGTATCTTAGAGGGGGTCTTGAATGCTGGCATAAGCCTGTTTCCAATGTCTTTCTAAAGAAAACCCAGGAGCACAGGACAAAACAACAAACAAAAATAAATATATACACGTGCACATCCCATTAGATTTTCTTCAGAAAGCAGACAGAAAAAGATAGAATAGCAGCTTAGTTTTAGATGATGCAAGCAATTAAAGAAATTTTAAAAGTCATTAACTTATTCATAGTAATGAGCAGAGTTCCCACCTTGTCCTTAGCACTGCAGGCCTCATATGAGGCTGCAATCCCTATCATGCAGTCACTGGCTGATCTAGCTAATCTGATGAGGTGGCTGATGCTGTTAAGACACGCAGAAAGGGCAACAAAAGACAACTGTTACCCTTTGCCAATCATTCATTTCCTCTTTTGTTTCATGAACTTTATGATGTTCAGCGATTCATCAGCAGAAGAGCAGACACACAAGAACAGGTGACAAACACAGCAAGGCATTGAGGTTGTACAGAGAGCAGAGGTGAAGGCTTCAAAGCTTAATAGTAAATGCCTTTTCCACCACTTTAAATATGAAACTGTTAAAAACCAGCAACATTTAACTTTCTGAGGAATCTTCCCTCAACTTTGTGCAGTATGGAATACATAACCAAGTTTCATTTGTAAGGCTAGTCACTCACAGCTTTTTCCAGGAAGAGGCTATCTCCAGAGAGGTGGTAGGTGCTCAGCAAGCCACCCAGGATACGGATAGTGCTCTCAAACAGATTCACGTCCACATTTTTATCAAATACTAAATCATTTGCTACCCATTTTCTTGCTTCTTCAAACTCTGCAAAGCATAAAAGGTAGTTCAGTTAAGAACTGAAAAATGTCCCAACGACTAGAGACATGAGTACGCCATATATCCATGACAGTTACTTATATTTGTCTACAGAGATGATAATTTTAGGTGGAAAATTAAAATTAAGAGCACATGCTGGCAGAAGTTTGATTACCATTGGCTTAATTAATTATTATTTATTATTTATTATTTTTTTAAATTAATTCTTATTCTTAATTAGTTCTTATTCAGCACACACCACAGATGCATACAGACAGAAATACCCACCAAAACAGAAAGTCCTTAATTGTTTAAGAAAAGAAGAAATAGAGGAATTCTTTATTAAAATAGTCCAGAAATCAAAATCTTTCAAATCCATCCATTTGACTTGTCAGATAATTAGTTACACTTCCACAGCCTTCTAAATTTAATTAAATCTTTTTCAACCAAAACTGTTACCTACCAAGATAACAGGTAACATTTTCAGTTAACAGCTTTAGCCTAGCCATGTCCTCAGGAGCCTGCTTCCTGCTTCAGCACCTAACACCCAAAATCCCAAGACGTTGCAATTTTTTTCTCTAGAAACAAAAATGGTTGTTTATCACGCTACTAATTAAAAAAAAAAAGTTTAAAAGAAAAGCCGTTTTAGGTTCATCAAACAGCTGAGCAGCAGCATCACTCAATGACTGCTTTGGCACAGGGTCTCTCTCCATGGTGCGTGAGTCAGCTTAGCCCTCACAATTGGAGGCTGAGCTATTTCAATGATCTCATAGCTTCTAGAAACTCCTGCTTGTGAGAAGCAGCAGAACAACCAGTTTGCCAGGAATGGAAGGCATTCCTTAGGAGATAAACTCTAAAGCAAATGGATGCCTTTGCGCCCTCCGGTCTTGGATGCTGGGCAAATACGGGATGTTGGGCACATTGAAAAGAATTACAAACAATCTCCCTGTCAGTGTTGTCAGCAGCACAACAGCAAAGGCAGAGTTCTGTGCCATAGAAGCTTTTGCATTCATCAGCTGATAAGAAAGACTAGTAGCCTCAAACAGAACTTGCATTTACATAGCATTTGATACTCAGAAGAAACCCTAGGAGCTACAGCAATCAGCAGAATTGATATAAAATAGGAAGAAGCCCTCACCAAGAACCCGTTTTCAACACGTCTCTAATACTAATAATTTATTTTAAAAGCTCTACTCAGTTCACAATTAATTTTTTAGGGGAAAAAAAGAGCAGCACACGGACAACGTGATGAAACTTCAAGACAGCCTGCTCAGGCCTAGAGCTGCACACACACGACATATTATTTTACACAAACTTCAAAGGCAGTAGAGACAGAACTGTAAAATACTTTGAGTATTTATTGTACCCTCACTGGCAGCTCCGTTCTTCCTGTCTTGACATAAAAAGTTGCAAGATTAGCGAAAGTTTACAAAGGTGACTATCTACCATGGTTAAATAGATACAGTTGCAGAAATTTTTAAATACCACAAAAAAAACCCTCTGCACCACCAATAAAAAACCCCAACCAACCCAAACAACCAACAACAACAAAAAAAAGTCTTAAACACTAATTAAGCATTTAAGTTTTTTGCAACAGAATTGCAAAATTTTTTGGCTTAGTTTTAAAAATCTGTTTGAAAGTTTTCTAACATGGTCACTTCCAAAATAACTCTCAAAAACACAGACAGCAAAACAATTCAGGAAAGAGGTACTGAGCACTCCCTTTCTCCACCCATGGATCACAGAATCTTAAGAAGATTACAGAAATCTTCTTAAATCCATATATGAAATATTGATATTAGGTGTAATAAAACACAAGCAAGGAACATACAGGCAAATTACCCAAGAGTGATGGGCAGAAAGCCTCCAGTGGCTGTATAATAGCACAGAGGTAGCACTGGGGTTTTAATACAGAAACAAAGACCAGGAAGTTTATTAAAACTTCCCTCAAATTCTACCAAATATATACATTGTGTATACATGTAGATGTATGTATGTATTTACCCTCACAGGAAAGCTAAATTTATAGGCCACATGTAATAAATATTCCCCTCAAAGAACTCTGAACATGCACTGCCTGAAGAGAAATTAAGGAATTTATTTTAGAAGGAAAAAAATGGAAGAGGAAAAAAAATTACCTTCTTTTAAGCCGAAAATCCACATGGTATCCAAGGCGTCAATTAAGGTAAGCCCAAGTCCAAACCACTCACTGTAGGACTTGGACAAAGGCTTCAGCTCATCATGGCCCCAGGCAAAATCCTTGTACCCTTTCCAGGCATGGCGGAAGGCTTCGATCACAGCCAGCTGGCGCTCATTTATGGGCACTGCAGAGGAGAAACAGCACCTTGCTCAGGACTTCTTCAGGGCACTTATGGAACTATACCACGTACCACTTCGCTGCATTCCACCAAAATTAAATTTCTTCCAAACTAACTGATCAGTGCAATGGAAAAACCACCCTCACATTATTCTTTTCAGAACAGCCTTTCCTCTGCAGAATAACCAGCCGGTGTTTCTAGTCAGCAATTCAGCCAAGTGGAAACAGATTTCTCCCTGGCAACAAAACTCTCACTTCTGCAACTAAAACATTAAAATAATTACATGCAGAATTGCAGATGAGTATCACTGAAACTCAAAGAGATGAAAGTCAGGAAATACCAGATTAGGATCCGTGGTAATTCAGGTGCCGAATACATATGTTTATCAATAAAATTCTCAGCTAATTCAACACATAACATTTTTTTCTTCATCTTCCCTCTCTTACTAACTGTTTTCTGTTAAATTTAAAATCACTTCTACAAAATTATTTCTATTGAACTTTCTATTTAATACCAAAATAGAAAGAAAATTTACATTTTCCATCTTGGCAAAACCATGTCTTTTTCCACAGTTGGACTAATTTTTTTGCTTGCCGTTTGCCATGAAGTGGAGTTTATGTTACACGCTGAACATGAAAAATTTCACGCCCGTTAGCCGAAATTTTGGAAAATTATGAACAAAGACTTCTAGAGTGGGAAACACCAAGCAGCACAACTAACCCCATAAATATTAAGCTTGCAAAAGCACAAATATATCACATTGAAATATGCCATGTTTATCACTCCAGAACTTCCTGGTTTCTTTTCTGAACCCAGAAAAAGGAACAACAGGTTCTTTGTTCCACAAGCGCAGCAACTTCAAAAATAACTTCCGCAGCTTTCTGGTGAGCCTTAAAACCAGTTCCATTTAGTTCAGGGAGGAAGTCACTTTCCCTGCTGAAAAGGAAGCTGTCTCTTTCACGACCTCCTTCTTTAGATTACCCTGTCCTGCAGTATCTGCCTCCTCCCAGAGGTTGTATTTCAAAGATTTGTCTCTAAAATTTATTTTCAAATTCTGAAGGCTAATAAGCATGAAGGCTGGCATAGTGAAATAAGAACACTGAAAAACCAGGATGCTCTAGGTTAGCACTTCCTCCTACACCTTCTGTTTCCTTTAATCTAAATAAATAAATAAAATAATGTATATGGGGAGAAATTGCACAACTTCAACTATAAAAGAAAACCAAAAAAAAGGTATCGTTAGCTGTCCTATTTACCTGGTTCTTTCTGGTCTTCAGCGTCCACAGATGAAGGTTTTTCTGGTTCCTTTATTTTACTGGATGGAGGTTCAGTGCTTTGGTCAGGTTCTATCACTGCTCCTCTCCAGCTGCAAATACAAGGGACTGTAATTAAGACTTATTTTGGTCACAGAAAATCATGCAAATGAATGGGACTTATCTCTGCAAGTCCTTTATCACACAATACTTCGATAAAACAGAAGTTAGATTTTGTATCAAGGATCAAAATACCTATGCTGCCCACTAGGTAAGCTTTCTGTTCAAAGAAAGAAATCTTCTTTGCAGAGAAATTTTACTTGATTAAGAAATGTGTGTTACAAGCTCTTGGAATTTCATTAAATATCTTGGCAATGGAATTTAATAAAAAACTTCTTAAAATAAATCAAACACCGGAAAATGCTGTATTACAAGCAATTTGTTATCTACCAGCTCTGAAATGACCACAGTAGCTACAACTGCTAAATAGTACCACACAAATGATGATCACCAAAACTCATGATTAAGCACAAAGGATGAGATGCTCAAAGTACTAACTTTGCTATCAAGGGATCACAAGCCTTCTCTGCCACCACAGATACCTCAATCAGTTTTGACAGGTTTTTATGAAGAATCTCCTGAAGGAGAAGTCTTTCACAATGGACTTCGAGTCAAGCCAAGTTCATATCAAGACCAAACAATATCAACCATACCATTTAATATATAGGCGCGTTGCCTTTGAGCCCATTATATGCTTCCTAAGGGAACCAGGCTAACAGGACCTTTAAAGCTTATATTGTTTACAGTCAGCGTATCTTCTGATTTAGATAAATGCCATATTTAATTTCTTACTTTCATTCTTTAAATTTGTAAATTTGTATGTTTTCATTGCTCTTGTTAGTTCTCTTGTTACCACCTGTTTAACTCTATGAGTTACAAGCAAAAGCGAAACAATAAAACACTTTCAGATAATACTGACAGCCAAAATGCTGAGGCAGGCACAGTTCTTACGCTACGATCAGCTCATCTGAGCCAGTGCCAAAGAGAACACAAACACATAAAACCCCTGAGCTTCCTGTTCCAAATCCGAAGAACCTCTGCTGAACTTCTAGTAGTCTTTTCAGTATCCATATTACTTTCCTTCACTTACTCCCAAATCAAAACACTTCCATAACCATAGAAGCACAGACCCTCTGATAAAGATACTACTAGATCTGTAGAAGGGATGAGGTATCTTGTAAGAAAGAAGTAAGCACATGCTGTTAAATACACACAACTACGTACACATCCCTGCCTGGGCCCGCTGTGTTTAGTGGCACCAACCCACAACCAGCACTGACACTGCTATCACTTTCCAAGCCTGGCCCAGGACAAAGACACTTGTAGCAGCACTATTGTATTGATACAACAAACTACGAGCAGAAACCTCTGGACACTGAGAATCCTTCTGAACATTAAGAGCGTCCAAGTGCATTAGAAATACAGCCAGCCGCGAAGGGCTTCAAACCCTCTGCAGCTGTGTGATACAAACGGTAGAATCAGAGACTCTGCACATTCATCAAAATGAAATCTATCAGCCTAGCTATATCAGCAGCTATCAGGCCAGGCCTGAGAACAAACCCATGCAAAGAAAGAAAATAACCTCAGACACAGAGAACAAAAAGTCCTTAAAATTTTCACTCCAATGCTCAATGGATCTTGGCGGGGGAAAGGGAGAAGCACTGTACCTTGCCTGAAACATTTCTACCTGATAATGGATTTCTCTGTTTTCTCTACTTTATCAGCTTCGACCAACTCTTCTACAGCCTTAATGGTATCATGTCGGGTCTTCAGCCTCATGTCTCTCCGTGGTGCCTTGATCTGAAGATTGGAAGGACCACGACGAACAGGAGGTGGTTTTGGTGGCTTCTGAGAATATAAAGGAAATAAAGAAATATGTGCTTGGTAAGTTGCAGAGATGGTAAAATTTCAAACCATAAATCAACATCATTCCAGTATTAAACATAAATTCAGATAAACCTTATTTTGTTTCTTTTGCAGCAGGCAAATTCTGACCTGAATGGAGGGTATGCTAAATACCTTGTGGTTTTGTTTGCTTTAAACATTTGGTAAAATTATCCAGCTCTTAAGTTTACACCGATAAACCACTTTTAAACTACCTCTACTGCTACCGGGTATTCGTTTGACACAAGGCAGTGACAAAGGATTGTAAAGATATTTGATTCCATTTTACTAGGCACAGTAAATTTATGAGAATTAGCAAAAAGAATGCAAAAAAGAAGTTTACACAATGCCAGCATAAATACCAAGATTTACTATACAGTAATACATGTATATTTCTGCATGATGAAGAAAAGATTTCATACAAAATTTTGTATTCATTAACTGAAAATCCCCAAATTCATGAGATAAATCCATGACGAGCAACATAGTAACCAGTATTCCTCTGCTCCACTAATCCACAATCAGGTGATGTTCCTTTCCCACTGCATTCCCCACAAAAGTAACCCTTCAAAACCTCCTATCATCTGCTCTTTCTGATGCTATTTCTCAAGCTCCCAGATAAATTATGACTCCAGGCTCCTCACACCAGTGGAGACTGATGCACACAGCACAACTGAAGCCTCAAGGAAGAGGTCGCTGTGACCTAAAATCCTGGCGCTCCTGGGCAGAGCAGTGAATAAGAAACAGCATACAGAACACGTAAATAAAAAAGATAAAGCCAAGAAATACTACACCAAAGCCCTTCCTGAGAGGAGAGCATTCCACCAAGAGCACACTTTTATTGCAAGTTTTAACTCCTTTCTCCACAACAACTGTTGGAACCAAACACTACTTGCCTTCACAAACTCCTTGTGGTGTTAGAAAACTAACTTCTTCTCACATTACCTGCAGTGAAAGCTCAGGGTACTCTCCATGGTTGGCATCTGCTTTCTGGGGTGCTGGTAGAACAGCTGGATTTGCCAGCTTTAATCCAGGAATTTCTTGTTCTGTTCTCTGCTCATCCAACGACTTGTTTGTTATACCTAGACACACAAAACTACTCAGCACAAGGAATCAGCAGTTAAGGCTGCAGTTAGAAACTTGTAACAGTTTGCTGCATTCAAGTAGTAGATGCACCTCCAAAAAGTGTTTGCATTCACAAAACATTGATGAAGACACACTAATTGTTAGATACAAAGTGTATTTTGGTATTAATCCTCTCCCTGGTATAGAAGAAGGCTGCTAAAAGGCACATGGGGATTTTTTTAATTGCTACTGTTTCAGTTTTTCAATACAATTAATAAGATAACATCAGAGGTAAATGTGCCTTAGTATTATACAAATGCTTGGAATGTCTAAACTGACAGGCAGTCAAAACCAAGAGAGGATTATATTATCCTAGGGATTAGGTTTGAGCTACCCATATCTACATACAAACATATTAAAAAAAACCACACTCAAAGCCTTCAAATCTTAATCAACTGTCACAGTTTAGGAATGGTACTCCCCAATTCAGTGCTCTCTGAACGACACTGCCACTCTCTTTCCCTCGCCTGTTTTCCCCTCCCCCTCCCCTTCCCTCTGGGGTGGATGGAGTTGAAAATTGGAGGCACAAAAGGCAAAGATCACAGGTTGAGATAAGAACAATTTACTGGAAACAACGAAATAAGAAAACAAATAGTAAGAGCAACAGTATTAATTAAAAAACGTATAAGGTAAAGAAACTATTTACAGAAGGCACAAATACAGACAAATACATGGCCCCTGCCATGTTTTCTCCATCAGAAGGAACCCCTTCTCCCCAGCACAGAGAGTCCCTTTCTCCCCTCTCCCATACCCAGCAATGACTGAGGTGGTACAGAATAACAACCAGGCCTTAGCCACACCCCCTCCCAGCTACTTCAAAAAATTAACTGTCCTGGCTGAAACCAGGACATCAACTAAAACAAAACATTGCTCTAGTCAAGATAAACAAAGAAAAGGCATACAAAAAATATTTCTGATTAAGCATTACGTCGTTCAAACATCACATAAAATCATCTCAGCACTGCACTTTAATGAATACACCAGTCATTGCCAATAGGAATTAAAACTGGTTATAAGACCCACACCTCATTCTGACAATTCTGAGCTATACAGAACACATACTTTTCCATGCTTCCCCCATGCTTGTGTACGAAAGGACTCCACACACTGCCAAGAACGCAAACAGGAAGAGAATGACACTCCGCTGGAGTCGGGACAGCTGCTTCCATTTCTTTAGGAGAGAAGTGAAAGAAAGAACATTTAGCATGACATTAAGAGCCTACTCGGTTAAAAATAAACTCTTATTGGTTCATTCAGATTAAAACCCACAAAATCAAGTAGGTTTAATTTTACCCTGTTTCCAACTGCATGTATCCATTGCTTATTTTCTTTGATGACACAGAAAATAGAAATCCAACCAGCCAGCACAAGGCACAACAAGCTCACAAAAACATAAGAGCCACTTAATGCAAGAACCTCAGAATCTGCCAAGTGCCAAGACTCCCAGAAAGCTTTAACTACAGCTGACTGATCACAACCTCCACTGGCTGACCTGAGCACCTGCCCAGGTATCAACTGGGAAATCAGCCAAAAGCCTCTTTCCTCCTGGCTGGGGAGGGACTGCAGAGTGCACATGCAAAACTAGAAACAGAAGAAAATTGTAGGAGAACTAAAAACGTTACTGCAGCAAAGGAGAAAGGCTCAAAATAAGCTGAGCACCAATCACTGGACAGGTTGTGGGTTTGATCCTCGTATGGGCCGTTTGCTTAAAGAGTGGGCCCCTTCCAACTGAGGGTATTCTGTGGATCTGTAAAAGAGAAGTCAGGCATCCTGGCTCTGACAAGCATGGGAACTGTCACATGGAACAAGTTCTGCACCACAAAAAAAGTCACCAACCTGCAGCAATGCGAAAATGAAGTAAAACACCACAACAACAAACAAGACAAAACCACAATCTTTTCAAGTTTAGTCCTGGGCAAAAATGTATTGTTACCACTAAAGTATATGCAACAATCACTGAAAATTTGACAGCAAATAGTACATTAACCAATGTACATAAGAGGCCAATGTACATTAGCCTCCATTTACAGAGAGAGAAGTTGGAGTTAAACACGTAAGTGCTAAATTGTCACTGTTACTTTTCCAACAGTCCTCCTGAAATTCACTAATTCTGGTTTTGGTATACAGACAGGGAACTTCATAGCCAATGCTACGCTTGGGAACAACCCTTCCCACAAACCACACAGCACTTCCCACAGTCCTCATCCTCTTAGCAACAGCCAGAGGCCAGGAATGTCTCAGTGCAGAACCGTCAATGTGCTCACACTGTGAGTCCCACAGCACAGAGTTTCCTGCCTTCCATCTGGTGCTGCTGACTGTACAGGAACACTGTACACCCTTCTCTGTGCACACTGCAAGATGCTGGTCCTACTGTATCATCTTCAGTTCTACCTGCATGGCAAACTGTATGACCCTCTCCCAGTTGCAGAAAGATGCTTGGAATCCAGCAGCCCTGTGGCTCATCAGGGTAGGGCGGGAAAAGAAGCTTTAACTGTGGTGTCTTGGAACGGGTAGGAATGAGGCACAAGAACACACGAGGGCATTCACCACCATCTCACTGTTTTTTCGCTCACAAAGAATAAGGATAAAATGAAGGGTGATGAGTCAGGCCCATATTTCTCTAGCTGGTAATAAAAAGAGAACTGTGAGACTGTGTCCCTAAACAAGCTCTTCATACACTTCATCTGACGACCCGTAAAGCCTCTAGAGATGACTATATATCATCTCCTATCTGTAACGAGGGTTATCTTGTCCCTTTGACTCATTCTTTCCCACACACGACTCTCCAGCCCAAGACTCCCCACATGAAGCTGCCTGCCCACTCCACCCAAAAGCAGACAAGAAGGTCACTTCCCAGAGCTCTGCCAGAGGACCCCTCTCCTCACACTCAGCTTTCCTACTGAAAGCAGAACTGTTCCCTTTACTCTCTTAGGGCAGAAGACAGGACTCTCCCCTTCAGCCTTAACAAAGGCACAGAGACCAAATCTCACTCCCCTCATTCCTGTCCAGGGAGCGCAGCGTTGCCCCTCAAATGTCCACTAGCAGAGGGCAGGATTTTTCCGTATGCCACCGTCCCAACTTTGTTCGTGAAAATTAAGACATGACGTGGAGATCCGTCAGCCAGCCCGCGCCCTACACACCCCTACCCCGCGGAGAGCTGCCCCGCGAGCACTCCGAGAGCAGAGCCCAGCGCGCCGCCGCCCCAGCGCCCAGGGCCCACAGTCATGGCCTCTGCCCGACTCGGAACTGGGGGACCACGCCAGGTTCCCCGTGACAGTCCAGCTGCACCTAAGCCCAGGGACACTCCTTGATCGCCCGGCCCAACAGCCCTCCCCCATAGCCAGGTGCCCCCCGCACCCAGCCCGTGGATACCGACGGTACCGCACAGCTCCCCACGTGGCCCTCACCCGCCAGCAGGAGCGCCGCCGCCAGGCCTTGCTGTTGTTGTAGCCACCGACCCCGACCGCATCCTCCGGGCCGAGAGTGACGGAGATGAAGTCCCGGCGCGGCGGTCCCGCGGCGGCGGCGGCGGCACCCGAGTACATGGCGGCGCCTCAGGGACCGCCTGCCGCCATCGCTCCGCGGGACGGAGCAGCCGCTTCCGGCGGCCGCTTCCGGTGCCGCTCTGGCGCCGGCGCATCAGTGCTCGGTTGCACCGGGACGAGGCGGTACCCAGCGCGCCCGGCGGCGCCGCGGAGGTACCGGCCCTGAGGGACGGGCCCTCTCCGCGGGCGGGCAGGAGGAGGTCTCAGCCCGCGCTGCCCCCTCGCCGAGGCGCCCCGAGGCCGCAGCCCTCGGCGTGGCCCCGGCCCGAGCCCCCCGCCTACTTCATGGGTTCCGCCTTCAGGCCGGGGCGGGGGTGCTCGGGGCTGCGTTGATTTTGCCCTTGCCTCCCACTGTCGCGGCGCACCTCGCTGAGCCGCGCCCTGCCCAGCGAGGACCGCAGCTGCCGGGATGGGCAATGAGGCAAAGGAAAGACTGGGAATCCTCGCTGTTCTTCGATGTCGTGACATTACAACATAGAGACGAGTCACAGAATCACTGGCATGGCAGAACTAGAAAGGAAAACGTGCATGTGGGAGGTCATAAGAAAAATCAACAGATGGCCTGCAAGCTCCCATGGAACTGGGAGAAAGCCGCTGTGGTGAGGCCCAGCCCCGGCACAGGGCACCGGAGGGGGGGCACGGACACTGCGGCTCCGCCTGGAGAGCGAGCACGGCCAGAGAAAACCCCGAAGTGCTGCTGCCTCCGAGAGGACAGGGAAGTGCTGTCTGATGTCATTATCACCTGCCACCGAAAAACCGAGACACACAGTTTTCCAGCAGGCAATGCGGGAACACGGGCCTGAGAGCAGACAACTGGAATCTGTGAAAAGCAACTTAACCAGTTGTGTAAATAAACCCTTCTATAAGACCTGGCACTGAATTTTGGTATGCAGCAGGAAGCACTCATCCCACACAATTCCTTCCTTCAGCTGCTTCTCCACAGCCCCCCAGCCCTGTGTCACTCCCTGTGCAATAAAAGAGTTCCCTGCATCTTTCCTGCGGAAAAGGAGGGACAGAGTTGGATTGTTTAGTGATGTACACGTTCAGAACCATAGCATGACTGGGTTCGTAATAACTTCTAGCTCAGGTTCATAGTCCAACGGGAAGAAGGCAGCATTGAAGCAGCTGCTTTAAGACTGCTGCTCTAAGTGCTGGCACTGGATTCACCTCCAGCTGTGCCTAAAGTGGCAGGTTAGCATGCATCATTTGAGCCTTTACATTTGGAATCCACCTCACACTAGATTTCAAGATAAAACTGAAAATTTGGTGTTTTCTGAGCATTTCATGATTAAGTAAACTAATCAATCGAAAATTATGATAGACAGGAATAGCATAAACAAGCAGAAGAACAATTTAAGATGCCTAAAGCATACATTCATCTTTAGTATTAGTCTTCCTATCACAGGAAACTACTGATTCATGTAACTTAAAAACACATTTAAATCCCCAGCAGCCTTCACATGGATGTCAATAGATAAATGGAAGGAAAGAGGTAAGAAAGGAAGATTTGCTTCTGACATTTGCTAGGTTCAGCACTAAACCCCCAAATGAGGGCAATCTGCCATTTGTGAGGTATTACTGACTTTCCCTACTGATTGTGCTATAAATAGAGCCCTGTTTAAGAAGTGCCTGTCATCGGAAAGCCAAGTAAAAGTTGCATTCCAGCGAGTGCTCATTACCTACACACCAGCTGCCAGACTGACTCAGAACCACATTACTTAAATCGACTTGAAATAAAACAACCACCTGCAATTAGACTCCCTTCTGTCAATAACTAAGCTGAAATGCTTGGAAAAAATATACAGCACTGCAGACAAGAACACAATATTCTGTTTTCTGATGAAAAAATAGATCCCACAGTGTCAACCCCCTTCAGGAATCGCTCTCTGCTCAGTTCCGTATGCCCCTGTAAACTGAACGGTGGGCACTGCAACCTCCAGCTGTACCACTAGTGACACCATCCTGCAGCTGTGGTGACAACATTCATAGGGACAAAGACAGCAAGTGTGTTTTTCTCACATACAAGAAACACAGACAAACACATAGAAATCACAGTAACATCTTTATTGTTAAAAATGCTTAGATGTCCAGAAGTTTCTGGAGTACTACGGGCCTTCCCTTTGTTTCAGGTACTTTTTTTTCATTTTATAATGCATACAAAGACTTTGTTACATACAGGACAGATTTTTTTTGTTAAAGTTCTCTCAAAATTGTTTCTATATTCCAGTTTAAAATGTGAAGAGTCACAGAAAATAAAAAAACCAAGAGACAAGGCATTCAGCATTCTAATTTAGTTTCTGCTTGAAAACAACCTTGAAAACCATGTCAGCAGCTCTGTTCTGTATGCATGGAAACTGAAGCTTCAAAAGAGAAAGAACTTTATTATTTGCTATATTTGCTTTTATTAGAAAAAGCAAAAGAAATCTTCCTTTATAGCACAGCGCAGTGTAAAACAAGCATGTGCTCGAATTGCTGAGCAATACTCACAAATATACAACACAACTTGTTCTCAAATATAAAACTTGACTGACAGGAATGGAATGTGTCATAGAAACACTGTGCAGAAAGACTACAGAATTGGGTGACAAGGACAAATGCTTCATGAATACTAAAAATGTGAATTACTGGCTGCACATGCCAACTGAGGTAATCAGAACTGTCATTAGCCGGTCTGCATGTGTGAAGGGATCATTACTCAAGTTCATGCAGAAACACTTTATAACCAAAAACTCTGATACTGACATTTAGATGCTTTCTTTGGAAAACTTGAGCATACTTACAAACTGTATTTACTCTCAAAGTCATTTTTACACTTCCCCATTCCCTTTTCTATTATTCTGAATAGAACGTCACATCAGAAACTAGAGAAAGCCATGGAAATTATTTATGCTTAATGAAATAGCATAAGCAATTCCTCAGTAGAAGCTGATAGCATGAAATGACATTTCAGATGAAACATTTTTCTCACCACCTTCCTTAACGCCATGTTTAGGAGAAGAGTATGGAACACTTCTGATGCAAAGGCCAGCCACCAGAGAGTGCACCTGATGCATGCTCACCAAGGCTGAAACAACTCGGGGATGCTCAGTGCAGGTTCTGCATCAGATGGGCATGAGCTTCCCGGAGCAGTGTCCAAAGACTGAACAGGAAGAATCACTGGTGGGTCAAGGGTCAGGGCTACCCTGGGACCCCTTGGCCAGGGCTGAGTTCACATGCTACATATGCTCTGACAATTAGTGTCCTTCATTAGCTGACACTTATCTTCACATTACGGTTAGTAACGTATCTAAAAGAAAGGCATCTGTGGAATTATTTCCAAAGTGAAAGAGTGCTGGAAAACCACCTGGGCAAAAACTGTAGAAGCAGAGGGTGGTGTTTTACTGTGTACCCTGTTGATGCTGAGAGTAAGTATTTTTTTTGTTTGTTTTGGTTAAGCATTAAAATCTACCATTGGGATTTTTTTCTCTTACTACTTTCAGGTACCTCAAGAGAGCCTTGTCTGAGGGATTTGGTACATATTAAACAGGAAATGGAAAGGAAAACTGTTATAGTCAGGAAGGGCAGAGGGTCGTGAAAATATTCTC